>JAWQFJ010017177.1:15000-20000 GCA_034096865.1 Theodoxus fluviatilis
ACACTTCCCGTCACCTCGTCCGTCCACTCGTACTGCGACATGTTGTACAGCCTCTCTGCAGCGAAGCAGTTCTGCCCTATGTCACAGGCCCTCGTCCCACTGTCACTGTGCTGAGGTTGGCTTCGCAATGAATGAATAATGAATGAATGAAGAATTGGATGGATGGATGGATGAAATGGATGAATGATGAATCGATGAGTGAGTGAGTGAGTGAGTGAGTGAGTGAGTGAGTGAGTGAGTGAGTGAGTGAGTGAGTGAGTGAGTGAGTGAGTGAGTGAGTGAGTGAGTGAGTGAGTGAGTGAGTGAGTGAGTGAGTGAGTGAGTGAGTGAGTGAGTGAGTGAGAGAGTGAGTGAGTGAGTGAGTGAGTGAGCGAGTGAGTGAGGGAGCGAGTCAGTAAGCGAGCGAGTGAGCGACCCACCAGCCGAGCTAGTAGCGAATCATAGTGCGTCCTCCACGAACTTCGTATCGGCATAATTCGTATCTAAATCAGGGTGCGCGCGCATCACAAGAAAGTTACGAACTTCGTTTCTCTCATGTCGCATAGAACAGCAGACGAATTTCGTTTCTGTGAACGAAGGTACGCAACTCTTGGTAAACTTTCGTGAGTTCACTATGAAGATTGCAGGGAATCGAAATTGGGTCACATTTCACAAAACAGCCGTCTGACGATTAAATAACCATACATTTAGCATCAGACTTTCCATTTACTCATGAAATAAGGCAAGCATCGCATAACTTGATGTTTTGATTAACTAGTAAGGAACATCGAGCAATTTAAAACTTGAAGCGTGACATATTTTGGGTCGCCATTTTCTTCGGATGCTAGTCTTTTGAAGGCCAAACAGTTGGTCGCTTAAACTACGCCTGGAATGTTTACTGTTTGTCAGTCAAGCCCTTTCATTTTACAAATCAGCAGTTGAAACGACATGGTATCATTTTCTTGTGATTACAGTAATGTTAGGACAACGGAAGAATGCAAAAAGACTCACCGAAATGGAGTTCGGCAAATCGTCTGTTTTCACGAAGTTCGTATGGGCAACACTTGTTCATTACCATATCGCAGACAACCGGATGTCACGTGACAGCACAAGGTGTGACGTAGAATGCAATAATGCCTCATTAAGCTACGAATTATGCCGATACGAAGTTCGTAGAGGACGCTCTATGTTACCCTAGTGAGTGAGTGAGTGAGTATGTGAGTGAACGAGCGAGTGAGTGAGTGAGCGAGCGAGTGAGTGAGTGAATAAGTAAGTTTCACGGTCTATCACGCTTTGTAGGCTATGTATGGCCATCGATCACGAACATTACTGTAACAGGTTAGAGTATGAGCAAATTAATTGAATATTTTCCTAGAATTTCGTCTCATACGAATCGCGTAGGGAGACGCAGTGGGTTTGTTTTTCGAAGAAGCAAACCTCACATCTAAAACTATACGAAGGGTGAACTGATTCTGTACTGGCTACCTTGTTAAGCAATATTTGTGTTTGGCAGCAAAGCAATGGACTGGAAGGAGGCAGCGAACTCTGTGGCGATGCCAGATTTGGTCCGAGACGCCTGCCTCGATGTCATGGTCAGTCCGAAATGACCAGAGGGCATGAAAGGATGAATGGATGGATGAATGGATTGACGGATAGATTTTTGATGAATAGATGGATGGACGGATCTATGCATGGAAGGATAGAATGATGGATGTATAGATGGATGGATGATGGAAGGAAGGATGAGTGGATGGATGGTTCGATGGATGGATGGATGGATTCATGAATGGATGGGTGGATGAATGGATGGGTGGATGGTACGATGGACGAGGTTTTACAGCCTATGAGCTCTTACGGGTTGTGTTAGGCCACTGACTACTCAAATACCAATGGTGTTTGTTAAAGTATGGATTTTGCCCTAGTCATTCGCCTTTCTCTATTCGCGTAGGGCGCCGCAGTCTGTCTCTTCCTACACCGACACACTGGGGGAAGGTAGAAGGGAGGTGTGTGAGGGGTGGGGGGTGGGTTGCATGCTGTGTGTGAGTGAAATATGTGGACCTGGATGTGAAAGGTGAAGATGGCCAGAGAAGAGTTTGACTTCTCCTCGTAAGTCTGCGCTAACCTGGATTTGTAAGAGAGTTGACTCCCAAAACGCATGAGTCTATTACATGAAGAAAATACAAAAACCTTTCCATAGTTTAGTGGTTTCTCATGCAAAAAAAGCAAGTATATATATGACAGTCCTCTCCGTAGTTGTCAGTACATTAGCCTCGCAAAAGTGAAGGCATTTTATGAGCAATGGCAATATAGCTTTCTCTTTTGATAAAATGCATATCACTGAATCTGAGTATTGTAAGGATGTAAATTTTTTTTTTCATGAGATGTGCTTTGCAGAAAGTGAAGATGATGACAATGGTAAATTGAATAAACAAGGCTCGGGTTATGTGAGGATGAAGACACCGGAGGAAATGCAGGGAGTGGAATGAGACATGGTCATCACTAGTCGAGGAAATTCAGGAGAGAAGGAAGAAATGGCAGATCAAGTTTCGCATGAGCCACTGTATCCAGAGCATTTTAAACAAACATGGAAGGCAAAAAAACTCAAGTTGGGCGTAATGACCATGGAGACAAAAAGACAAGAGGGGAAGCCAGAAAAAGTAGGGAGAAAAAAAGGAAGGTAGAAAACTAAAGTGATACCGTAACGGGAATGAAAATAGCACAAAGAATCATAGGCAGAGATGCGATTCATCAAACCTACGTATGAAGATAATCGAACGAGAGATTCAAAACAAAACAAGACGAAACTAAACGGAACCCCCCCCAAAAAAACCCACACAAAACAAAACCAAACAAAACACATAAACAAACCAAACCAAACCAAACAACAAAAAACAAAACAAAACGAAACAAAACAAAACAAAACAAAACAAAACAAAACAAAACAAAACAAAACAAAACAAAACAAAACAAAACAAAACAAAACAAAACAAAACAAAACAAAACAAAACAAAACAAAACAAAACAAAACAAAACAAAACAAAACAAAACAAAACAAAGCAAAACAAAACAAAACAAAACAAAACAAAACAAAACAAAACAAAACAAAAAACAAAACAAAACAAAACAAAACAAAACAGAACAGAACAGAACAGAACAGAACAGAACAGAACAGAACAGAACAAAACAAAACAAAAAACAAACATCACTGTCGGCCCGAGAGCAGCAGAAACGAAACCGAACCAAAATCGGTGCAACTGGTAAGTGTGAAACCCGAATCTGAACGAAAAGTACTAGGGGCTGGCTTAGGGCAATGCCATGGAGGTGCCTGTACCCGAGAAGGAGATGGACTTGTTGGGAAGCAGCGTGTACTCGCTCTCCAGCAGGGCCATCCTGGCGCAGTGTTTGTCCCGAAGTCTGGGCAGCAGGCACACGAAGACGAAGGCCACGTTGGTCAGGTCCTGGTCACGTGTCGTCCCCTCCACCATCACCGTCAGGTCGTACTGCCCCTCGTGGAATGTCTGCGTGACACAACAATGGCGTGCTTGGCAACGCTTCCGTGGGAAAATGGCGGCAATGATCGCTATATGCACATGCACATAATTGTGAGCCCACACGTGCACATACACAGATGCACACACTAACTCACGCGCAAGCTTGCGAGTATGCGCAAGCATATATTTACACACATTCACGCATATACGTACGCCCATATACACACACACCAGGGGCGGATCAGTTCATTTAGGGGTGGGGTGGGGGGTGGTGTTCCAAACTTTTTATTTAGGAGGGGGGGTGGGGTCCGGGGGCATGCTGCCCCGGACAATTTTGAAAACCAGGATGCAAAATGGTGTAATCTGGGGTGCATTCTGATGATGACCATTGCCAGTTTCAGGCAGCAGATTTTGTTACTGAAGAATACCCCCAAAATTGACACTCAAAGTAAAACTTTTTTTTTGCTGTTGGGGGGAAACCCTAGAACCCCCCCCCCCCCTCGTCTGCCCCTGCACACACAGGCATATACTTGTACATAGTCATGCACACGCTCAATCACATACACAAAACCAGTGCGACAAAATAAGTATGAAACAGCATCTAGGCATGGGAGAAGGACACGAATAAGCGTTGACCAAAATGCCTGTATGACTAGCATTCGAGAGATTTAATTATCAGTCCCTTTCAAGTAGTAAGAAAAAAAGCAAAATTTGAGTAGACTTGTCTTATCAGTTCTCATGTACGAAACAATTGACGTTTTTTGCTGTTGCGCGGAGTGAAACATCGAAGTGAAAGCGTGACCAGTCTGAACTGTTAAGCAAAGCGCTGTGTTTCTCGGTTCTTTTGTCTAACATAACAAATCATCATCAGGATTCACATGTATCATGATATCCCGTCCACTAAAGACAAACAAATACACATTGTCGCTGTGGACCAAATTCAGTCCTAGACTGCATTGCCCTTCAAGACCAAAACGCGAGTATGACGTCAATCCACACCTGACGTGTACGATTGACGTAGACGTCCACAGTTAAATTTTCGGTGGTGACGTCAAGGCTAGGAATGAGGGCAAACTCGTCATCGAAGTGGATATCCTTGACCCCACGGCTGCAAAAGGTGTCCATGACGATGGGCTGGTCCTTGTTGGTCAGAGAAACCACGTCCACCATTGGTTCTCCGTCTCCCAGGTCTATCCTGAACCTACAGCATAATGACAGAGGTATGGTTATATAAGTGGATTAGATAGGAGGAAGGAGGGAAGGAGGGAGGAAGGAGGGAGGGAGAGAGAGAGAGAGAGAGAGAGAGAGAGAGAGAGAGAGATATGAGAAAATGTGTGCATGTTCGCACGCGCGTGCGAGTGTGTGTGTGTGTGTGTATTTGCGTGTGTCTTCGAGTGTGTGTTTGAGCGTGTGTGTATGTGTGCGCGCGCGCGCGCGTTTGTGAGCATTTTTGTGTTTGCGCGTGTCATTTTGTAAGCCCCTCATTTGCATTCAAACATACACCAGTGTGTATGCATGCGTGAAAGCAAA
>JAWQFJ010017177.1:27500-42500 GCA_034096865.1 Theodoxus fluviatilis
CAACGATGATGTCGATGACGACCACCATCACGACCACAGTCAATATCACCACCACTTCCACAACAACAACGACAACAGCAATATGAGAGAGTCGCGAACCTTGAGAAGGGTCAGGTTGGTTTTTCCTTGGATGACTTTGACCTTGCTCCGCGGGTTGCAGTCCAGAAAGAGGTCCCAGGTGCGTGCAGGCAATGCGCCGTTGCACTGCGCACAGTGCACGTTGCCGTAAAGGCGCCCGTCCCGACCCCATGCAGGGATGACGTCAGCGTTGATTACGTCACCGTCGACGACGTCAAAAATCGTCAGGGTTTTCCTCGCTTGGCACAGATGGCGCACATCGTGGTCTTTCCAAGATGGCGGACAGCGCCGGACGACGAGAAGGCCGCTTTGGAGGTATCCAGGAATGGACGTGCACTTTGCACGACTCTTTTTCTGGGACCTCGGCGTTTTCTTCGTGTTTTCATCCTCGCTCTCGTCATCGTCTTCGTCGTCGTCGACTTCATCCTCGTACTCAGAGTCGAAATCGATTTCTTCTGACTCAGCTTGGCTTCCAAGCGAGACGTTGCTAATGGTCGTAGTGCCTAGCAACGAAGAGACAGAGGAGTCACTATCGATCGTTTCACACGAAACTAGAACGTCGGCAACATTGGTCACTTGAGATTTATCTTTCCGCAGTCTTTTCTTTAGAAGTCGTCTGGACAACCGTAGGTCTGACACCATATCTCTCGCGCCGTTTTTATTGTCATCACCGTCCACCTCCTCAATGTCAACGGACTCTGTTGTCGTGGCATGCTGTTGCTCTTCCCTCACGGAAATGTAATCTGCGCCAACGTGGCCTCTTTCTGTGTCAGATAGATCAGATGGGTCGCCTCTCTCTGCAGGGGATCTTGGCAGCCTAAGAGACCTCTGAGCTGTTCGAAGATCTGACATTACCGTCGGAAACTGACTATTGTCAAAAGGTTCATCAGTCATTTGATCTACAGATGATTCCGAGAAATCTAGTTCAACGTCGTAATCATAGAGAGAGTTCTCGTTCTCCATTCCCTCTGGGTTTGTACCGAGGCGGTGGGCCTCAGCTTTCACTGACGGCGTGCTTCTATCAGGAACAGCATGCTGAGTGCTTTTCTGCATACTAAATTTACCAGCAAGGTCCACCTTCTTGTTCACATCCTCAGACGCGAGGCGCACATGCAAACTTTGACGTGATTGTCTGAAGAGAATGCCATCATTGCGAATTTCTTCTCGAGTTCGCAGTTTTCTCGTGCCCTCCTCTTCCTTTCCAACACTGCCAGCTTTAGTTTCCAAAGAAAGTTCTGACTGGTCAGGCGTAATCTGCCCCCCGTCCAGAGGCGAGTCCACTTCCTCCAAGTCTTTGCACGCCGGAAGTGCGAGGGCCAGCATCACGAACATCATGTGAGACAACATGGCTGACGCAAGCATCGCCCCGGGTGGGTCAAGTGATTTCGTTATGAAGTGACGTCACTCGAGGAGAGGCATGAGCTCAGCAATATGCATGTGAAGAAAACAAGTTTTTTTCTGAACTGTTGAGTGTACTTTGTCGTTACATTTGTGTCATGATCAATGACACTCTTCAACGACAATTCCAGATCGATATGCCTTTGACATTCACTTCAATCAAGTCAATATTGTCTATGTGTAACACACTGTTCGGTGTGTAGAGTCATTGTGTTAATAGTGTGCCCCACTTTGCGATCGTCAAAGTAACCACGAGAATGACAGCAACAACGCCACTCAAGTACTTACTCCATTAAAATACAGAAATCCACTCTGTGCAAAGTTAGATGACTTCTTTGACAAGAAATCCGAAGTTCTGTGATGAAAACTGGCATTTTATAATTTTCGCTCAGAAAATCACAAAAACTACGACGAGACACAAGAGTCCTTGTCACTTGTTTAGTCCAGATCCCAGTCAAACTCTGTCAGAATCTACGAACATCCTAGATCTGGGGCGAAGGAAGCATGGAAAGTCTTGGGCAGCCGTGAGAAGCGCTGTTTCACTTCTGGTCCAGGCAGTTCCAGAACCGCCCGAGCTAGGGGCGAAAGGCGAGGGCGATACAGCAGCGGTCCAATCGCAGACTTGGACACTTATCGTGTCTGGAAGCGCCACCTTCAGACTCCCGCCAGTGTCCTCTGAAGGGGAGGCCACTCTGAAAGATATTGTCAAAGTTAGCGCAGGCCAGGTGCCTGAGATTACGACTTCTAAATTTAGACTTCTGCGTCAGATGAGGATTACTCAGTGTCTGACAATGGGGGAAGTTTGTTGAGATGTGAGGTTTTGTTTCTCTTTCTCTTCAGAGTTGCAGCGAGGGAGCACATGGAAAACTGTAGTAAAATGGTCTCGTGAAATGAATTATTATCACACGTCACTTCGCTCAGCGTTATGTTTTTTTTTGTTGCAAAATTGATTTATTTATCTGACGAGTGACTGTCTGATCACTCTTGTCAGCATGTTTTGCCATGTGACAGAATGCCCGCCTCAGTCAATACTTGTAGAATATATCCTTTCAGATCCCGACAAAATAGCAGCACATTTGTTCTACAAGTATCCAAAAGGGAGTATGTACATGTGGGAAAACTGGTGGAAAGTCGCGGCCCAAATGCGGCCAGGAAGATCAAACCTTCTGGTGAGCTTTGAATCTCTGATCTGATGCATAATGTCGGGTCATGAAATATGTAAATCCTGTCTAAATCATCACATAGTGCACAGGATTATACGAGGAATCCCTCATTTTGCAAGTTGCACCACGCATTATTATGGATGAGGCCAATTTGGCTGTTGCATGTTTGCAATAATCAAGGTACTGACAGTCACTGCAAGATTATCTATTCTTCCCCTCCGCTATTCGTTGTCTGACTGACAACGATCTGCAACAGGAGCACATCTTTAAAAAAAATTGACAGAATCTCTTTTATGTCCCTTCATATTTCAATTTATGTAGAACTTTTCTGATCAAAATCCTGGCCGAACATTTCAGTTGATAAGGAACACATTGAAGAACTCCAGGAGTTTGATGTCTTTTCAATTTATTTTTGGCGTGCTTAACGGTAATGAGTGCAATGAAGGGTATTTTCTGGTGAATGGGCAGATGACCTTACTGATTTTATTTCCGTAAAAACGAGTAGAACTCAATGACTGTGTGTGTGTGTGTGTGTGTGTGTGTGCGCGCGCGCTCGTGCGTGTGTTTATGTGTGTGTGTATGTGTGTGTGTTTGCGTGTGTGTTTGTGTGTGTGTGTGTGTGTGTGTGTGTGTGTGTGTGTGTGTGTGTGTGTGTGTGTGTGTGTGTGTGTGTGTGTGTGTGTGTGAGAGATAGAGAGAGAGAGAGAGAGAGAGAGAGAGAGAGAGAGAGAACTCGAACTCGAACTCGAAATATGTTATTGTTAGGCCACCAGCCCGTACAACAATGATTATGTGTTTTATGACTCATTTGAATTATGATTATTATCTTTTTCTCTCTTTTTGAAAGCAAAATACAAATATGCTGCCAAGTTTCTAATCACAGCTTCATCCTGCGACGATAAAATATCCACCAGGTCATCGGTATCATTGTTGTGTCTAGAACTTATGTATTTATTTCTCAGATCTGCAAAATGAGGACATTTGAACAAAAAGTGTATCTCATTTTCCGCCTCTTGATAACATGATGGACAAATAGCAGGACTGTCAGTACAGTAACGTAACCTATGGCACAATAAGTTACTTATTCCTAATCCAAAACCATTGATCATCTCTCTAAAAACCTTTTTATCTACACTGCATAAAAATATTTCCAACTCTCTTGATTTCTTAAATAGGCGATACACAGAAAACCGATCACTATCCACCAGTTTTTTCCCCCAGGTCTCATTAAATTTGTCAATCAATCTTTTCCTCAGTGTCTTGACGAAACTTTGTTCTTCTGAGACACGTTGTTTATTCCATTGTTCTTCAAAGCCATATTCAATTAAACGACGTTTTACTTTTGTTGCCCAGTTATTGCTATGAACTTGTTTAACCATCATGTTTATGCTAATTTGGGTAATCTGGAGTCTTCCATTTTCAACAGTTTCAGCCAATATTTTACTGATCTCAATTTCGCATTCATATGCAGTGGATACCTTCCAGTCTCCCCATATACCATGGTATTTGGTGTCTTGATACTCCCATTTAATAGGCACACTTTCAATCACTTCACAGTTTCCTAGACCCCATATCTCAGACGAGTATAACAGAATCAGTTGTATCTGTGCATCAAACATCTTAAAGAAAACATGAGGGGACACAAAGTCTAATTTGCGTATAAAACGAAGAATTTGCATCACCCCTGCCTTGCCTCTGTCCGCCAGATTTCTTAAAGCAGTATTTGAACACAGTTTTGTGGAAAACATCATGCCCAAGTAGCTATATTCATTTGTTATCTCGAGACTTTCTATTCCCAGTGACCATGTTTTGTGCCTCGCAACATGCCCTCCCAATCGGAAAATAACACATTTTGGTTTGACAGGATTTACAACTATTCCACACTCATCTGCTTTATCTGCAGATATTTGATTCTGTAAGCCAACAACCAAGTCTGCTATCAATGCAACATCATCTGCAAACAAGAGCAGGTACAATTGGTCAGTGTTGGGCAAGAACTGTACACCGTGTTTGCCCAACTTCTGAAACTTTTTTGTAATTTCGTCCATTACGTAACAAAAAATTTTCGGACTCAAATTGCAGCCCTGTCTTACCCCCATGGGACATTCAAAGTAGTCCGTGAGGCCATCATCGCACTTTACACACCATTGAACAGAATTATATATACACTGAAGTATTTTTTAGCATATTACCTACAATACCATATTTTTCGAGGACTCTCCACAAAACATTTCTATTTACACTGTCAAAAGCACTCCTAAAATGAACAAAAAGCTACATATAGTTTTTTCTTTCTATGTAGGTACCTTTCTACCGCAGAATGCAAAGTAAAGATATTATCAACGGTAGAATAACCACGTCAAAACCAGGCTTGTTCCTCTGCAATCAATTTGTTCACCTCCCCCCATTGCTGCAGTCTTTGGCTCAGTATACTAGAAAACAATTTGCTGAAAACACTCAGAAGTGATATCCCTCTGTAGTTTTTATGGTTTTCAATCGCTCCTTTTCTGTGTATTGGTATAAGGAAGGCTTTAAACCAACTTTTGCCCTCACAAAACATGCAATTCAGCAGCCTACGCTGAAAGAGAGAGAGAGAGAGAGAGAGAGAGAGAGAGAGAGAGAGAGAGAGTTTGTATTCATTAACTCATGAACAAACATAAATTAATAATATGACTCAAAGAAAGTTTCTGAGAGATATAGGCCATGAAGAGAAATTTCCTTGCAGTCTTTCTATATCTTGAGGTTAATACTACTGTGTCAAAGGAGACAAAGAACTGTTTTGAAGAAGTGACGACGGTGTATTTTCTAGGTAATATGTAGTTTGTTCGCCTCTTTAAGGAAACTGCGAACAACATTCTTGACACTTTTCATGTTTAAAAAAGAAAAGTTGTTGTGTCGTGTTTTTTTCTCCTTCTTCTTCTATAGAACTACGTAGTAACCCAAAGGGAGTGTTCCCTGATCAAATTGGTCATGTGTTTCTGTGCATTGTCTTTTCCACCGCAACAACAACTAGATCCACTATATTAAGGCGCAGAAACTTTTGTCTGGCATTTGATCAGCGGCAGATATAGAATATTGAGCCGGATGATCACACGACATCCATCTTTATAAAATGAAGCAGATACCTTTGCTAGGCATAATGAAGGTCGCAAGAAACAAAACACACACTTTGTGTAGTAGAACCTTTGTCCGTAGTCTGTGAAGCCACTGCCAACCTTGTGGAAAAGGGACTTACCACTACAAGAGGACAACGCCACAGCGCAACACGGGCAGTGACCTTAAAGACCCACTTCCAGTGCCTCCACTGCTCCAGACTCTGCACCTCCAGTCTGGGGTTCCAGAGCCCCCTTAGAGTTCACATATGAATTGCAGCAAATGAAAAAAGGTCTACTTCGGGCCAGTTGGACAACTATCACGACCCGGATATTGAATTTACCTTCGTGCGAACGTCCAGCATACGTCTGCATGTATTTATTACGTAGGCCCTCAATTTTCCCTACATTGAATCAGCGTTCTCGTGGTCAGCTGATCCACTATTTTCATAAACATTCTGCCGATGTAATCTGGAGGACTAAAACACCAAACAAGAGCCGAAATGAAGCCTACCAGGAACTGTACCATCTCTAAAAGCCCCCAACGAAATTTAAAAACATGTTCATCGTCACCTCCGCAATGTAGTATCCGATTCAGCTTCAGATAGAAAACGACGATGTTGTATTAAAGAAAACTTAAGATATTTGCATTATACACCACACAGAGGCCAAACACACACACACACACACACACACATACACATACACACACACACACACACACACACACACACACACACACACACACACACATACACACACACACACACACACATACACACACACACACACACACACACACACACACACACACACACACACACACATACACACACACATACACACACACATACACACACACACACACACATACACACACACACACACACACACATACACACACACACACACATACACACACACACACACACATACACACACACACACACACACACACACACACACACATACACACACACATACATGTGTATATAAAATTTCAACTGCAAGACACCAGAGTGATGACAGCCAAGTTACAAAGCAGTTTTCAAAACTGAAATTCGATTCACACATTGGGAAATATCACACTCACCGACTAACTGCCAGTATCCATAATTTCCCTCACAGCAGTGGGATATTTCCATCGACGAAACAACGAGAGATTGTTTAACAATCCACTGTCTTCAATTCCCTTCCCAGCGATGTATAGCTTGTTGTTGGCTTCTCCCTACAGAGGTCTTATCTTCCTGTTCAGACTATGGGGGTGGGGTGGGGGTGGGGGGGGGGGGGGGGGGAGGGGGGAGTGGGAAAGAGAGTCAAGGGGAGAGGCTGAGTCCAAAGGGAAAGAGACAAGAATAGATGGGTTGGTGGGTGTTTTTATTTCCTTATCAGCTCATTTCCATGTCAAAGGTCTTCCAGACTTTTATCGCATTGAAAAACTATTGTCATGGGCTGGACATTTTTGGTCAGTCGACGAACAGTTGTCCATGAGTCTTACTTCGAGATCTTTGCAGAATTTCAAAAAGAGAATTGCAGCACAGGTGTGTTTCACAGGATTGCTTGCTGCAAGGACACTTTGATGAATAAGTGTCTGAGCTGCAGGCTTCGCCTCATGGTCACAGAAGTTGCAACAGTTTCCGCAGTGCCTCCTCATTCAACTCTTGGTTGGCACTTTGCTTTTGTCTTGAAAACCAGAAAAAGGAGTATTTCCCATACTCATAATCTCTATGCTGTGAATGCGAGTTTCGGGTAGTAATGTCACTTAAGCCCCTGGAAACAAAGAGGAAGAGGGACATTCCCCCTGCAGGAAAAAGTCTTGGTCCATAACTCGTGAATGTTACATGATGTTTTCCAGTTGAGTGTACATGAATACCGGAGGTCAACCCGCAGCGAAAGCTATTTCGTCGATTTATTTGGCAGACAAGAGGCTCTCTGAATGTTTCTGGTCAGAAGAGAGATTCAAGACAAGCGGCTTTGAAAACTGTTCACTGACGATTCAAAACCCATATAAATTCTTATACATGTATTATTCACTGAGTTTTAAAATCAGCCTTATAGCTATGCAGATAATGTCAGCAATTTTATCGGACGGATACAAAGCAGAATTTGGGAGCGAGTTCGCAGGAGGCCGATCTTCTTTCCTGTTAGACAGTTGACAGGCGTTGTTTTCCTTTGTGTCGTAACTGTGCGATTGACGTTACTTTGTTACTTTGATGATGCGTGTGGGCGATGCGCAGTCGTCAACAGAGAAGATAACTCTCAGCTGACTAAGGTCATCACTAGAGGTCGCTACGAGGCAGTGTGTGTTCACAAGGCGAAGTTTCTGGACACTTTTGTGTGGAGGCTTCCCTGGCTCGGAGAATCGCTTATCTCTGTCTGCCTTATCACACCATGTGACGCCTCTCATCCACCTCTTCAAGCAGCCAATCTGCAACCCCACACCATACCTGACCCATAACCCCCTTCCTTTCCCCTCCCCCAACTAAACCCCCCTTTGCGATAGCCTATTGGCTACACTCTGTAAAGTAGACCCCCCTTTGCCCTGTTTCTTACTTCTTCTATGACTTTGGTGTCCTTTGTAGGTCAGTGTGTCGGCACTGTTTGTGTGTATGTATGTTTGACGTGGAGCGCGCATGTGGTTGCGCGTGCAAGCTCTCGTGCTAATCAACTTTGTGTGTGTGCGTGTTTGTGTGTGCATGTGTGAGTGTGTGTGTGTGTGTGTGTGCGTGTGTGTGTGCGTGCGTGTGTGTTCATGCAGGTGCAGCGTGTGCGTGTGTGTGTGTGTGTGTGTGTGTATGTGTGTGTGTGTGTGCTCATGAGTGGAAAAAAGTATTCACGTCTATTTATGTGTTCAAACATGTTTTAATGATCAAAAGTGTTTGGTTTTGTTTCATTGACCACTTAAGAATGACTGACTGCCTGGCTATTGGTCTACTTTTCTTCTTGCAGTCTCTATAGAACGTTCAAACATTATGCATACCAAAGTGATTTTCGGGAATGAATCTTGAAAATCCTCAACGTCAAATCGACCTTCTATTCAAGTCCTGTATTTATTCATATCTGCACGTGAATAACTCCTAAGTTGTACCATTATTAGATGATCCCTTCGTCATTGATCATTCTGTTGGAATTTGATTTCAACTGCACATCTCCATTCAGAAGTTCCCCAGTGTCTATTCAAACGTTGTGTTGTGTTGTGTTCTTGATTTCAACAAATGGTAAAATCACGGAGTTTGAGCACTCATTATTAATGAGTGAAAAGTCACAGCATGAAGTGCTCGCGTTTACCTTTACTTTTGTAAGAATTGTATACTGGGACTCTGAGAGCTGTCCCAGTTCCTGGAGAGCGGTATTAAAAATGCAGCTGTTAAAGAGTCACGTGGTTTTAGAGAATCGAAGGACTTTGCACTTCAATCAATGCAAAAGCGCTGATATAATCCTTTTTGTGGTATCATGACACGCCACTGATACGAGTGGGAATGAGCTCAGTGGAGATATTTAGAAGGTCATGTTGTGGTTTTATTTTAGTCCGCCCCTCTATTAAAAATTGTTTCTTTGCCAATCACCGCTGCTTATTACGACTGCCTGATAAGTGCTTCTTTTTTAACACTCGTGTTGATAAACTAGATAATCTGGGAAGAAATAGACTCGACAAGAACGCATCAAGGGATTCACTGCAAATATTTCAGAGTTCACCATTCTATATATTTGTCTTCGTCCTGACCTAGATTAGCGGACTTGCCCTCCGCTCCGGTGCTGTTTCCTCTCCTCCTCCACCTTCCATCTGCACGCCTCTCTCCCCCTCCACGCCATGACGCCATCATGACAGCTTCCGGTCTGACCGGAAGTGCCCGTTTCCAACCTCACTTTGCATTCTGGGAGCTGGCTGTAGTTGCTACACAGTCACCTGCTGGTGAGATAGCCAAAATAAACACCTTTTGATCAAAGCTGACTGCGCATGCGTGGAGAGAATTGTGAAATGAGTCAGATGATTCAAGCAACTTCTCTTTTTTTTTACGATGAATATGATGTTGTATATATCAATATTGTTAGATTTTTCTTAACATAGCTCGACCTAAGTCCACAAAGTTACTCCTCCCTTTGATCTTTCGTCGCGAAACATAAATGTTCCTTTAGGGCTTTCTATAGCATTCAAAGTTTATTGCAAAACACAACTCAGTAGTAACAGATAGAAGACTATACTGTGGGATCGTTGTGAGATGAGAAGGACAACATTATGATTGCGCTGATTTAGGATAATGGCTGTACGTTGAATAGCGTCCGCAACCAACCACAGCCCGCACTGTACACGACGAATACCAAAAGGTTCAGTTGTAGGTTTGGTTGCAATGAATAATGTGTGGTTGGTCTTTCTAAAACAAACAGAATACATTTTGACTCACGGAATACTATGTTTGTCTGCATCTCTGGTTATCTATTGCAGTGAACTTAACTGGTGTGGAATGTGTATTCTGTGATCTTTAATCTCTGTTTACTCGTGCGGCCCTTCATTTAATATGCTTTTGGTACCTGAATGATCACATGTTACCTCTTCTTTGTGGTTGTTTCTGCAGCATTTTCTCTGGTTGTAAACGTAATATCATTGCACTGTTCGTCTTCTGAATGAATTCGACGCAAAATTACGAACCTCACCTTCAGAGGCGATAACATCATATCAAAAATCTGGTTTGACCCATGTGACATCAACCGTTTGTGAATGCCCGCCGTTCCAGCAGATGGGGTCCGCTCTGCATACTATCTTGTGCAGACAAAAACGCCGGAAACCGAAGTAGGTCACCTTTATCAGAGGTCACGGGAAACTAGGTCAGACGAAAATCGCATCCTTTGTCACAAGGTGATCCTACATTTGCGCAAGTCTCCATGGACACCGGTAAATGCCAAGACGGGCAATTCGCAATACAGTAAGTTGTAGATTCTGCTTGATCAAAGACGCAAATACACTGATAACGAACAGATCGGACGTAGTGTTGCTTTGGTTCTGATGTGATGTGATGCAGAAGTATTGATTGAATCACTCTGAGCATTGAGTCTGTTATTCTCTAAATTTACTGTACCACAAACAATACAAACTAAAAGAAACAAAGCAAACAAACAAACAAAGCAAACAAACAACATATTACAAACAAACAACTTGGGGGGAAAATAGAAATTCAGGATTCGACACAGGAAAAAGTAAAACGATTGCAAAGCATGAGTCATGCATGACACGTGAGGATGGGACGGTTGACAACTTTGTGGAAGCATGTCTGCATCTAGGAAGAATTATACAGCAACAAGGAAAACTTACGCCTTCCATTTCAGTGTTTATGAAATGTTCGCGGTCAGAAGTTTCATATATGTTGTGGTGGTAATTGAGTTTATCCAACCAAACAATATTCTCCACGCGTTTGAAAAGCACCAGCCTTTATTTTTCTCACATTTTGAGGAAGGGGGCATTAATACAAGTACTACTAAATCATTGAAAAGTTATTCATAATGCAAGAGAGTAGTGTTGGAAAGACAACAGCAAACTCACAGAAAAACATGTCACTAAAGAAGGAATGAATGGAATCTTATACTTCCAGACATTAAAGATGAAAACAGAGGTAAGTACCAAATAAGGATACTCTGACAGATTCAGAAAGACAGACACAGAAACAATAGTCTTCCAAAGTTAAGTTTCCAGTAACTGGACCAAACGAAATTACATGCAAACCCAGAGAAACTGCACATTAAAATGATAGTTCGCTTCCCGGCGGGAGTTCGTCCATCGTCCAAGACCATAGAGTTTGAAAGCTGCATCGGCAACGTGAAAGTTCAGCGCGAGAGTGACATGTAGAAGGGGATATTAATTCCCACTGCCTCTAGATTTCCCTGGTGACATCGGAGACTTAACACACACCTCGGAAACTTTCCACACAGAGGCTTGTGGCATCAGGGATTCAGGTCCCTTCTTTGTCCTGTGCCTGGCAGTGCCAGCGAATTGTCACGTGGTGTCTCTATCATCTTCCATCAGCAATTACCATCACGTCCGCCCTGCAGCCTTCATCAGTACTCGCAGCGGCAATTACCCGTCCTCCACACAAAACCATCCGCATTCCATATTGCAATTACTCTGAATCAACGACAGGTCGCTATTTCTGGAACGCGAGCAAGCATTGCCCAAGAGACTCGAATTGCATTTAGGTCTGGGACTCTTCTCTGTGTGAGTTTTCACTTTTGCTTAATGTAACACCGTGCCTTTGAAAGGACCGTGTCCATAACTCGATCATTACAAGAGCATAGTTTGGTAAAGTTTTCCTTAAGTGGAATACACTTTAAAGCAAATAGCTATGTTTTCACAAAATAGAAAACTCCCATGAAAATCGTCAAATTTAGTTTCTGAAACATGTTTCTTCTTTTCTAGATTGGGGGTAGGAATAGACCCCCCGCGTCTCTATGTGGGTTGGGTGTCAGAATAGACCCCTCGCGTCTCTAGATTGGGGGGGTCAGAATAGACCCTTCGCGTCTCTCCACACGATTCATCAAAGGGGGATAATGAGGGAACTCGGGATTTAACTTGCTCTTTCTCTGAAAAACTCCGGTGATTTTGTAGTCAATGGGTTTACATAGCTCACGAAAGCTGATAGGCCATAAAACCTCACTCAGTAATTCAAACTTGCATCGAAAGAACACCAGCCTGTGCCTTACTGAAACGTGAATGTGTGTCGTAATTGGGCGAAATTTTGGCTCACTCCACCGACATTTCGACTTCGTGTAAGTGATTTGGGGGTGGAGTGGGAGGGTGGGGGGTTGCCCAGTGTCCGAAGTTCGAAGCAGACTTTGGTGATCGTCTCCTTGCCAGTCCGATGTACACTTGGACGATGTAGTCCGAAGCTGCGTCCTGACTAGTCATGCAAGATCGCTCTTTCGTTTGGGAATCGCGGACAGTCTAGGCTGTAAGTTTCATCCACCACAAGTCCGCGTAAGTCCACTTCGGACTTCGGTCACATCGGGTACTACGCCGTAGTTGAACACAGCTTTACACTTGATCTTGATCACCAGCGAATACATGTTTTACATACGCTCACTATGATCGTCATAGGTAAATTAATCCTCTGTGCCGTGTGGTTCAGTTTCAGGAGACGGATGTTTACAGTTGTTTGTATGCCTAATATCTGGCACCATTCACTGACGGTAAAAGCGGGGCATTGCAAGGTATTCAGAGTGGGACTTGTAGTCAGCGCCCACGTGAACATGCACGAGTACGACATGCATAACCAGGCTCATAGCGCATAGTATCCAAATCGTGTCCCTCAGTAACAAATACGACAGATGTTAGTGCATGAGAGAGTCATCAATGATATTCATTTAATGGCCATTGATATTGTATCAAATGTTCCATCTGGTCATTTCATTTATATACCGGCGCTGAAACGAAAGATAATAAATTTAAAAGAACATCCTGACAGAATTGTTCTTTCAAAATAAACAAACTACACAGGTTTGATGCTTTGACAATGTACATTCTGGGGAATAACCTCACTGTTAATTTCCTTCCGAATACTTTGTACGTTTGGTTGTCTGGCTGACAACGCTTGGATAACAATGCTGTGTTTTGAAACGACGATGGTGTGCTATTGATTATTCGAAGAAGAAATTATTGAGGTTGTCGACTTTTCCCGTTTCACGACTTAGCTTTTTTTAACTGTGTGTTTCCGAGCCTCTTTCGCTGTCGCTTTCTGTATCTATTATGATCTCTTGAAAGGTAGATTGCAGAACACGAGAAACCATCATTATCTCGTAAAAGTCCGCTGGCGCCGGTGTATTGCCGTGGAATCAATTTTGATTGCAAGCAAAACAGACTTGAATATTAATGTTCATGTGGAGATCAGGGATGTGTGAATGCATGACCGCTGATGCTATCTGGCTGGGGAAATCAGGCAGCTGTAGACTATGATAGAGAAAGAAGTAATTGGTCGTGCTGCTGTCAACCAGCCCTGGATGCTCACCATGGGAAGGTCTGTGGGGACTGTTCCATAGCAGACTCCGGTGCTGATGCAACTGGGTAGGGACATAGCCTGGACTTTGAACTGTACAGATGCTGTCTGGGTCTTGCTTGATCTTTTGTCAAGTTCAAGTTTGGGTGCCAGGCCCATAAAGGCAAGGCACTATTTATTCCTTACCCTTGGGCTGACCTCTTGACCTGGTATTGCAGGCTGTGGTGGTGTAGGGTTACAATTGTTGAGGTGTCACAGTGCGGAGCTCCATTAGTGTGATTACTAGGCTTGATAGAGCCAGCGAAGAGAGACTAGTATACACTTCTAGTGCTGAGTTGTCACAGTGTGGACTTCCAGTAATGTGGTTACTAGGCTTGATAGAGCCAGTGAACGAAAGACTAGTATACACTTCTAGTGTTGAGTTGTCACAGTGTGGAATTATATTATTGTGGTTACTAGGCTTGATAGAGCCAGTGAACGAGAGAATAGTATACACTTCTAGTGTTGATGTCAAAAACAAGGGACTGCCACGGCACTAGAATAAAAGTCTAAAACACGGTGAGGTTTTGATGGCCGCGTATAATACAAAACAAATACAAAACATTAGAAGGTAAAACAAGGCAAATTTTCGGCTAAAAAGCCTTCATCAGGCGCACAAATAAAACTTACTGGAGGGCGGACAAAAGTAGACTTTTGTCCGCCCTCCAGTAAGTTTTATTTGTGCGCCTGATGAAGGCTTTTTAGCCGAAAATTTGCCTTGTTTTACCTTCTAATGTTTTGTATTTGTTTTGTATTATACGCGGCCATCAAAACCTCACCGTGTTTTAGACTTCTAGTGTTGAGTTATCACAGTGTGGAATTATATTATTGTGATTACTAGGCTTGATAGAGCCTGTGAACGAGAGAATAGTATACACTTCTAGTGTTGAGTTGTCACAGTGTGGAATTCCATTACTGTTGCCTTCCCGTTTGCACTGACTGCACTGCATCCTCTTCATGGATGTGAGTGAATTGTTTGCCCGTTTTCTCTCCTCTTACAACGTTTTTAGTTCAGTATGCGTGCCTTCCTTTGTTTCATGAATGGACCAAATGTTTTCAAAATTATAGTTTTATACAGACAACTGCTGTCACAAGCATATGTATACTGTAATGTACAACAAAACAGTATGAGTACTCGTGCATCAATGTGGACATCATTTGCAACTTTTAAAAGTGCCGGTATCTTTTACGAACAACTCCTTGTTATTCGTCTGCCTCTGAATTCGTTCGGTATTTCAAACTTCTCCGTTT
>JAWQFJ010017177.1:52500-57500 GCA_034096865.1 Theodoxus fluviatilis
AGTTAGAGAAACAGATCTGAACTCGGTGGGGATGGACAGTCAGACGAGGCGGAAGCAATGACAAAAAATACAAGTTATTACTTTGTCTTTCTCCTCCACCTATACTTCAGGCACACATTTTTTTCTTTTCTACTTCAGAATTTTTTAAATATCAACTGTCGTTTTCAAAAATAAGGTAATGAGCTACCCAAGTAAGGCTGCAACATCTTGACATCCTGGCCCACCCTGGCCCTAGGGTCGTGATGGAACAGCGCTGGATATACATGTGGACTGTACCTCTGGGCGCCTTTTCCTGAGGAATGTCACTGGCGACACGCCCCGCCCTTGGATGTGACAGCTGTTTTCCTGACATTGGCCCCTTCCCCCCCTCCCCCCCCCCTCCCCCCCCCCCCCCCCCCCCCCCCCCCCACACACACACTTGCACTCAACACGTACCGCTGCATCAAGCAACAAAGACCATCGTTCTGCTTACTGCTATTCCCTCTCCCCCCCCCCCCCCCCCCCCCCCCCTCCTGCTTACCACCCCTACTCAACTTCCCCACTCCTCCCGAAGCAGACCTGCTTTACAAAGATGAAGTGAACTCTTCCATTTAGCTAGGACACAGCAATGACTATTCAGTGAAGCATAGCTGAATTTAAACCAAATCGTGGTCAGTGTACTGTTACTAATGAGGCTTGAATAAGGATGATAGAACCACACATCTATCGTAAGCATACAAACCCAAGGCAGATAAACACAATTAACGCCACACACAGCCCACAGGGGTTTTTGTGTAAGCCTGCTCACCGTTTTTCGTCAGCGAACTGTAGCCCCGTGAGATGATCACTGTGTAGAATATTGATCCTTGAAAAAACTATTCACTTGGAAGCAAGTGACGCTTGTTGACTGCCATCGAGGCGACTATGTTCTCGAGAGAAAAATTGATCAGCATCCCTTCGCCTCATTATAGTTCACTGGAGACTTCGCCTACCGGCGAAAGTGTCTCTAGCACAGTTGACATTACGTGATGGAAGGTTTTCGTCCGAAATATGCAAATGGGGGTCACAGGCTTGTGGGATAGCCGATCTGCTCCCTGACATACGCCGTTAAAGTAGTTCTAAGACTATTTCGCACAAAACTCTTAACTTACTCTTGTTGAGGCAATAAACAAGCGTTTATTCGATAAAATAAAATGTTTGCGTTGAAATGGAAACAAGTCTTGACATCTGAATGATATCTATAAAAAGTGTAGAAAAAATAGTATCAGAACGAACTATTTTTGGCGCAATGCGGTAATGCGAAGGGTCAAGTCTATTGAGCATTCATTGCGAACTGTGCAAGAGTCACTACTGACTCGGGTTCACAGAATGCTCTTCGCCCCTGCAGTTGATGTAAAGGTGGTGTACGTGATTCTGATGAGAGCAGTAAATCAATATGAGGTGTTCACTGGTCTTGAGAGACGCAAATGCGTGTGTGTGGTAGTGTGTGTGTTTGTGTGTATGTGTGTTTGTGTGTGTGTGTGTGTGTGTGTGTGTGTGTGTGTGTGTGTACGTGCATGCGTGCACGCACGTGAGCGTGTGTGTATGTGAATACGCGGATGTATTTGTGAGTGCACGCGCTCATGTGTGTGTTTTCGTGCGTGCACGTCCGTCAGTGTGTGTGTATCTACTTTTGTGCGTGCGTTTGCAGCTGTGTACATGTATGTGTGTGTACGTGCATCTTCGTCTGTATATGTAAGTGTGCGCGCGCATGCGTGTTTGTGTGCGTGTGTATGTGTATGGACGTGTATATGTGCGTTCGTGCATGCATGAGTGTGTTTGTATGACTATGTGTTTTTAGTATCCATGTGTGTGCATGCGTGTATGTGTACGTGTCTGTTTGCATACGTTTGTGTGTGTCCATGTGCGCTTGCGTCTGTGTGTGTCTGTGTGTGTGTGAGTGTGTGTGTGTATGTGTGTGTATGTGAGCGTGTGTATATGAGTGTGTGTGTTTGTATGTGTGTGTATGTGTGTGTATTCGAGTGTGTATGTATGTGTGTGTATGTATATGCGTGTGTGTGTATGCGTGTGTGTGTGTTTGTGTGTGTGTATGTGTGTGTATGTGTGTGCGCGCTGGTATGTAATTGAGTGTGCGTGCTTATGCGTGTGTGAATGTGTATATATGTGTGTGCGTGTTTATGTATATGTGTGTGTATATATGTGTGTGTGTATGTGTGTGTACACACATATGAATGTTTACATGTGTGTGCAGGTCGGCCCGCCAGGCGGTCCATGTTCTCGCCAGCAGTACTATCTGTCGGTCATTTTTCTTTCCAACCATCCAGTCGCCTGGCCATCCGTTAATCTTTCTCTCCATACTTTGGTTAACCGCCAGAAGAACACGACGTAGCTTGGCAGATGTAATCACGCAACTGAAATATATGCTTTCCTCTGTGACCATGATATTGACAGATGATTGGGCAGCACCATTCAACACGAGTTTTTCAACAGGACTGTCTTTCAGTGTTGCCGAGAGAGGGATTTCATTATCAAGCATAATCATCAAGCCCCATGGGGCCTTAAGTTCTGCCCCAAACCGATACCCCCCGGTGGCGTTGGCTGCTTGGGGCCGCCCACGTCCGAGCTACTGGAGCAGGCCCCGAAAGCTCCACGGACATGGGTTCCAGCTGAGGAGGGGGTATCATGTGGCGGCTTTTTTTTAAAGCACCAGTGAACAGCAAACAACCAAATAAAAGCAAACACAGCTGTGTGCATGCAACATCCACTGCGTACTTTTTGAACAAGCCTGGTGCAGTCAAGTATGCATGCTTGTATCGAGAGCTGTGCTGTGCGCCACTAAAGGTAATCGTTACTTGCCAAGTCTGATCCGGGTAACTGGTCATGGTATGGAAACTGGTACATGGCGATGATAGCAAGCAGACCCTGGCCGAACTGTGTGTAGTTTTTGTAGACTACTTTGAATGGGGTTTCCAGTGTGATGATACTTGAACACTCAGATCTGTCTCTGTTACTTCTAAAGAGACGGAATGATTGTTTGAAAGTCCAAAATTATGCTTGTTTGCCTACTCGCCTGCCTCCATGCCCCCCCCCCTCCCCCCTACCCCCTCTCTCTCTCTCTCTCTCTCTCTCTCTCTCTCTCTCTCTTCTCTCTCTCTCTCTCTCTCTCTCTCTCTCTCTCTTTCTCTTCTCTCTCTCTCTCTATCTCTCTCTCTCCTCCAAATTGCGTCTCCTTCCTCATGTATTTTCTCATGCCTTTGTTGACAACACTGGATCACAATGGACAGAATGAAGTTACCCGCACATTGCATGTGGTTCACTTAGATTACTTCAGTATCAAAACCTCTCTGGCAACGGTAACTTCCAGTACAAATGCCTCAATGAGACAACGCGAGTAAACTAATCAAATGTCCCACTAGAGGAAACCGTGTCAACGCTGTGAAGATATTCTAGGACCAAAGAACATGTGCCACACGCACACCCACAAACACACACATGCGTGTTTGACATACGCAATAAGTGCCTAATTCAGAGTTATTGACATTTGGAAAGGCACCGACGCCATACGCAACAGATGCGGTATCAGGTTCACGTCGCTACGTCGTTTGTCAAGCTCTGACCCGGGGTTTCCAGTAATGGCTGTGTTTGACTGTTCCTGTCGTAAATGCCCTTTCCTTGATCTACGGACTGATCGCCAGTCTGTCGACAGCAATGCCGTCGCGCATTCAGGGTTGGCACGAGAGAAAATGAATCAGTATCGATAACATTTATTAATTCTTGGACTGCTCAACTAGATATTAAAGTTTCGTTTCTGTCTGTGCATTGCCTTATTGTAAAGTTTAAGACATAATAACGTGGAGAAAAATATTTAGAAAATTCTAGACTTCTTGAAGGTACGCAGACATATACTTCTGTGTAACTAGCGTGTTAAAGTCGGGGTTTACACGTCAGTAACTACAGTTTACAGCTATAGACCAACTCCATATTTTACAGAAATGCAGTCTAATCATATGTTGATGCCTGCAAGGACTTCATAAGTGCAACAACTGCTCAGCATGCTTTGATTATAGTTGCACGAGCCTCTTTCTGTATGCTCCCCTTTCTCTCTCTCTCTCTCTCTTTCTCTCTCTCTTTCTCTTTCTCTCTCTCTTTCTCTCTCTCTCTCTCTCTCTCTCTCTCTCTCTCTCAGACACCAAGACGCACGCACGCACGCAAGCACCTCTCTCTCTCTCTCTCTCTCTCTCTCTCTCTCTCTCTCTCTCTCAGAGACACCAAGACGCACGCACGCAAGCATATCTCTTTCTTCCTCTCTCTCTCTCTCTCTTTCTCTTTCTCTCTATCTCTCTCTCTCTCCCCTCTCTCTCAGAGACACCAAGACGCACGCACATACCCCCCCCCCCTCTCTCTCTCTCTCTCTCTTTCTTTCACTCTCTCTCTATTTCTTTCACTCTCTCTCTTTCTCTCTCTCTTTGTCTCTCTCTCTTTGTCTCTCTATTTCGTTACCAGGAATTGATTGTAACCTGTGTTATTGTGTGAATTTTGTGTGAGATAGAGGGTGGGTGGGTGGTTAGGGGTGGGAAATGGGATTGGATTTGTTGTTTTTTTGTTTTATCAAGGGCTGGATGTAAGATAGGCAGTTATGCCTAATTCATGTATTTCCATTGAAAAATAAAGTTTATTCAATCAGTCAATTAATCAATTAATCAATTAATCTCTCTCTCTCTCTCGCATACATGCAAACGCACTATCATACGTATCACACCACCACAACAGTGATTACTATCAAAACTACCATCATCATCTTTACCAAACCATCATCACCACCACAACCACAAAACCTCGCCGACCTTCTTAGTTGGATTTTTTCTACAGGTGTGCCTGACAAGATAACAACTCTATTGAACCGACCTCGACACAAGATCTCAGAAAGCAGCCGCCATGGAGCGAGGTCGTGGAACCAGCACACGCTCTCACAAGCGTACCAACCTGCTCCAAGACCGTCTCCAGGTGGGACTGTCTGAAGA
>JAWQFJ010017177.1:62500-72500 GCA_034096865.1 Theodoxus fluviatilis
CTCTGCACTCCCAGGTGCTGAGGTCAAGGCAGAACCAGTGCATGTCTTTCCTGCACGCATCCCTGCAGCTGCAGTGTCGTCCTTTATCTCTACAGTCCCAGTCTCCACTCGCTTGCTCGCCCACTCCGTCTCCCAAATTGTTTCTCCCTCTTCTTCCCTTCATGCAAAGGTCAAGTCTTCATTATACCATTTCATCCTTCAATCGTTTATGAATTTTGGCCCCTGCTCACTTATTCTCTTCTTCTCTCTCTTTATTCGCGTTTTCTTTGTCCCGGTTTCTTCCAACGTTCCTTCTGTTTTTTCTTGTACTCACTTTTCCTACCATTCTACTTTTAAAATTGCTCTCACAGACTCAACCAATAACTTTTTTCACTCCCACCTCCTGGCTCGCATTGACTCGACCCATTATTTACTGACTTGCTTCCGCCACCTCACTCTGATTGATTCCGTCCATCACTTATACCCAGACCCCTACCTCTTCGCTCTTAGTGACTCCATTACACATTCACTTGCTCTCATCTCTTCGCTCCCACTGACTGTCCTTCTATTTCCTACTCACTTAGTTTCACCTTCTTGCTCTCACCGACTCAGTCCGCACGTACCTGCTCATACCTTTTTACTCTCACTGACTCCATCCGACACTTACTTATTCATACCTCTCCACTCTCAATGACTCGATCCGTCACATACTTACTCATACCTCTTTACTCTCACTGACGCGATCCGTCACTTACTTACTCATACTTCTTCAGTCTCAATGACTTTATTCGTCACTTACTTACTCATACCTCTTCGGTCTCAATGACTTTATTCGTCACTTACTTACTCATACCTCTTCACTCTCACTGACTCGATCCGTCACTTAATTACTTACTCATACCTCTTCACTCTCAATGACTTTATTTGTCACTTACTTACTCATTCCTCTTCACTCTCACTGACTCTATTCGTCACTTACTTACTCATACCTCTTCACTCTCACTGACTCGATCTGTCACTTACTTATTCATACCTCTTCACTCTCACTGACGCGATCCGTCACTTACTTATTCATACCCCTTCACCCCCACCTCCTCACTCAGGCTGACTCAAGCCACCACTTACTTCCACTGACACAATCACTGACTCATCCACCTCCTCCCTCATTCCTCTCTTTTGGCAGTTTGCCAGACAAACAGGATCTGCTGAGGGAGGCGTTGTTGCGAGCTGCCAAGCGGAAAAATTACCAGACGGTGAGGATGTTCATGGAGAGAGGCGCGTGGCTGGAGGAACCCCACGACTACTTCTGCAACTGCCCAGAGTGCACGCAGGGAAGACTGGAGGACTACAAGGTACAGTGCCCTCGCCACGCCCTGGGGAAGTCGGGGCTCTTGTCCAATGGTTACGGCCTCCTCATACGTGGACACATATCTGGAGACTATGATGTTTCCATAGGAACTGACGCACTTCCTAGTGGCAAAAAATGCATGGGCGTGCTCAAAAGTGGCAATGCTCGCAAGTCCCAAAAGCATGTTCTGTCGAGTGTCCGCCCAATAGTAACAGGTCCTATTTTTTCATGTCCATCGGACACTCCCTCGACATGTGTCCAGCAATGACCTGATGGCAGTCTCGCCGTACTCAATGAGAAACTTCTGTGGCTTCCTCTGCTTCTCCTGTCAGTTGTAGGATGTCCTGACGCCTAAATAAGAATTTCTTGTACTGTTCTACACCACCGTATCTTTCTAGTGTGTGTCGTTTATTACGACAAACCTGTTGTCGTCACAAGGAGCACAGCTGACTCGATCGAGTTCGAAGACAGTCAAACATCGCCGTGCTGAAGGACTTGGTGGCGAGCGGAGCCAATGGCGGATCTAGGATGCGATTTCACATCACACACGTAGGGTGTTTTTCTCGTTTTGTTTGTGGGGAATTATTTAGTCGGGGAGTTGTAAATCAAGAGGAATACGCCAATCATTATGAGCATGATGCTACAGGTAAAGTCGGAAAGACATCCATCAGCACAGTTTTCTGTAAGTACATGTGACTCAGTGGTATCGCTGTCGACTATCGTGTAGAAGTCCCAGGTTCATTTACCAGCCGATCCTATCATCTGTATCTTAAAAATAATATCCTCCCAGTTCTCAATGAGGTGTCTTGCCGGACACAAATAACTTTCTGTCCTTTCAGCAAATCTTGCCACGTGTGAGGAGGTCTCTGTTCGCTCGGACGTTGCTGGGGGAACTGTCGTAGTTCTTTGACGACGCTCTCGGGCTGCAGCTTGCTGGGTCGTGTTGCGTAGACGCAAGGTCTTGCGAGGCATAGGCCAGTGTCAACATGAGTCAACATTTGACTGCCTTTACATCTCCTTGCATCATGTTGACACAGGCTGACACCGGCCTCTTCCTAGCAAGATCTTTCAAGATACCATTCTAAGCTACGCGCCCCTGGCTTCGCCTCCTGGTCTCCACGCTGGCTGACGCTCTGCGAGTCAAAGCACGCCAGCGTGGAGGATGGGATGCCGCTTGCTGTATTTTGCTCAGTTCTAAAAACTTGCTTCACCTTGAGTGCAGGATGACTAGTTGCAGGTGTATGCACGTCTGTGATAAACTGCAGGTGTACACGACGAAGAGGCTGGACACGTACAAGGCCCTGGCGAGTCCTGCCTACCTGGTGTTGACAGAGGAAGACCCCATAGTGGCTGCCTTCAACCTCTCCGCCGACTTCCGCAGACTGGCGCAGATCGAGGGCGAGTACAAGGTGAGTAAGGATAGATGGATGGATGGATGGATGTAAGGATGGATGGATAAATCGAAGGATGGATGGATGAATGGAAGGAAGAATGGATGGGTAGATGGAATGGTGGAAGGATGGATGGATGAAAGGATGGATAGATGGATGGTTGGATGGATGAATGGATTGATGAACAGTTTGATGTAAGGATGAATGAATGGGAGGATGGAAGGATGGATAGATGGAAGGAAGGATGGATGGATTGAAGAATGGATGGATAGATGGATGGATGGATGAATGGATGGTTGGATGCATGGATGATGGATGAATAGATGGGTGGATGGATGGATGGATGGATGGATGGGCGGACGGACGGATGGATAAATGAGTGGATGAATAGATGGGTGGATGGATGGACGGACGGACGGACGGACGGATGGATGGATGGATGGATGGATGGATGGACGGACGGACGGACGGACGGACGGACAGACGGATGGATGAATGGATGGGTGAAATGAACCTCTCTGGCCAACCAGCCGGTGAAAGCTGTGTACGTTCATTGACCACGAAAATCACGAGAGCTGATTGGATAAGAACAAGTCAAGTCACGTGTTCCCTATTCATTCGCCTCTCACGCATCACATAGAGACATGCGATGGGTCTATTCTCACCCCCAACCCACAGGGAATAGGTGGAGTGGAGGGTGTGTTGATAGTTTACTTCAGGTTTGCCCGCTGGCAACAGAAATCTTCTCTCTTTCCCCCCATCAGAGTTACATGTTTGAATATTATTTTATTCGTTTTAATATTATGAGGGAACAAGTTGGGAGATGGCGTGTACATTGATGAATACATGCAATGGATGGAGGAAAGAATAATTAATTCTAGCTAATATTGTCCTACTATAATTTTATTGTCAAACAGAAACATGTGCTTGGACAGTAAATATTTTAGGACATCACGCTTATTCTGACACTTACGAGGACGATATTTTGACAAAACGATATATATATATATATATATATATATATATATATATATATATATATATATATAATGATGATTTAAGTTACATAATGCATATATCCACCCGCAGGAAAACAATTTATTGAAATCAAAGTCATTGTCTCCCAGAAAAATACCTTTCGATAAAAAGCAGAAACGAGAATTCCATTTAGTTTATAAAGTCGTTATGTGATGCAGTTGTCTCCCTTAATTCCATCTGCCATCTGCCATTTGACTTCCACAGACGATCTACAACGAGCTAGACCAGGAGTGCCAGGACTTCTGCCTCCAACTCTTGGACCAGTGCCACAGCTCTGACGAGGTCAAGGCCGTTCTGAAGGGCAAGGACAAGGGCAAAGGAAGCGATGCTGACACAGACGAGGACGACGATGAAGGGGAAATCCTTCCCTTGGTCAAGCTGGCCCTGAGGATGGAGCAGAAGAAGGCATGAAATGCGTGCTTGTCGTGTGGAAAGAGATCAAATGTGAATTGAAGTGCCCATGTTTACATATGTAAGCGCTTACCGATGCGCATGTGTTCGTGCACGAATTTTTACATATTTGTTTTCATGATTGCATATGCATGTACATTGCGAGGATATGATCATCTTTGTAAATGAATACACACAAACGGATGCGCGATCTTCCGCGCGTGCGCAGACACACACACACACACACACACACACACACACACACACACACACACATATATAAACACACACACATAAACACACACACACACACACAAACACACACACACAAACACACATAAACACACATTAACACACATAAACACACACACGCACACACGCACGCACGCACGCATACACACGCGCTCGCGCGCGCGTGCGCTCGCTCACATACACACAATACCTGGGAAACAATTTTGTGATGACTTATATCATAAGCAAACCCCTGCCAAAAAGGAAAAAGTTGAAAAAGAAAGAAACACCTTACCCATGCTTTATGCTTATCAAGGTTTCAATACCAAACTCATTTCCTGCGCTGCAGTTCGTGGCGCATGCGCAGTGCCAGGCGCAGATAGCGGAGCTGTGGTACAGCGGGGAGCCCTTCCTGCGTTACATCAACCGCTTCACCTACCTGATGGCCGCCATCCCCCTCGGCATGGTGCTCATCCCCTTCCTCTCCTTCGCCTATCTCTTGGCGCCCTGGAGCAAGGCAAGTACCCGTCCGCCACTTCAGCATCAGACTTGTATTGCACGTAGAAGCAGACATTATCCTCTTTATAGCTGTTGTCCTCGTAATCGTCATCGTCATCACCGTCGTTGTTGTCGTCAATATCATCATCGTCGTCGTCATTGTCGTCGTCATCATCATTATCATCATCATCATCATCATCGTCATCATCATCATCATCATCATCATCATCATCATCATCATCATCATCATCATCATCATCATCGTCATCATCATCATCATTATTATTATCAGCGTCGTCGTCGTCAATTTGCATATTATTACTTTATTCAGTTCATGAATCCGAAAGTCACTTTATCTTGTGTTAACATCGGTACATTTTCTTTTACATCGCTTGAAAGTCTCAGTCACAATTCCAGTATTGTCAGGATGACGCAGTCCATTTTGTTCTTTCCGCGCGCCGTCTTCTGACTGTCCGTGTTGACACAGGTGTCGGTGATTCTGAACACGCCACTGATGCGCTTCCTGAGTTACACCTGCTCCTACCTGACCTTCCTGGTGGTCGTCATGGTAACCAAGCTCAGACTGACGCACGCCTTCAACGGCTTTGCCTGCGACGAGCCCACTCGCTTTGCCTTCGTCGTCATCGTCATCGTCATGATGTATATCATCGGTACGTGATGCTGCATTGTTACGATTGTCATTGTTGTCGTTGTTCTTGTTATCGCTGTTTTCATTTATATCATCGTCTGCATCCGTGTTTGCGTTGTTGTCGTTGAATCCGTCGTTTTGTTGCCGCTGTCGTCGCTACTGCCTTTGTTGATGTCGTCAACATCAACGTCATCGACGTAGTTCAGTCCGTCGTGGTTGGTTTTGGGTGTCATCATCTTTGCTTATGTTGTGATTTATGTCCATGCTACTGTTTTCGTCTTTGTGTTTGCTGGTGCTACAGCAAAATGTTTGCTATTACGAAATGATTATTGCCGTTCCTACGTAAAAAAAAGTCTCTTGCATTTCTATCTTTATGGCATGGTCGAAAGGGTAGGCGTTGTCAAAAGAATACCCGTGGTCAAAAGAGAGGGTGTATTCAAACTGAAAGGCGTGTTCAAAAGAGAGGTTGTACTCAAAATGGAAAATAAGGTCAAAAGAGAGGGTGTACTCTAACAGGAAGGCGAGGTCAAAAGAGAGGGTGTACCCAAACTGGAAAATAAGGTCAAAAGAGAGGGTGTACCCAAACTGGAAAATAAGGTCAAAAGAGAGGTTGTACCCAAACTGGAAAATAATGTCAAAAGAGAGGGTGTACCCAAAATGGAAAATAAGGTCAAAAGAGAGGTTGTACCCAAAATGGAAAATAAGGTCAAAAGACAGGTTGTACCCAAACTGGAAAATAATGTCAAAAGAGAGGGTGTACTCAAACTGAAAGGCGTGGTCAGAAGAGAGGGTGTACTCAAACAGAAAGGCGAGGTCAAATGTGTGGTTCTACTCTAACAGGAAGGCGAGGTCAATAGAGAGGTTGTACCCAAACTGGAAAATAAGGTCAAAAGAGAGGTTGTACCCAAACTGGAAAATAAGGTCAAAAGAGAGGGTGTACTCTAACTGGAAAATAAGGTCAAAAGAGAGGTTGTACCCAAACTGGAAAATAAGATCAAAAGAGAGGGTGTACTCTAACAGGAAGGCGAGGTCAAAAGAGAGGGTGTACTCTAACTGGAAAATAAGGTCAAAAGAGAGGGTGTACTCTAACTGGAAAATAAGGTCAAAAGAGAGGTTGTACCCAAACTGGAAAATAAGGTCAAAAGAGAGGTTGTACCCAAACTGAAAAATAAGGTCAAAAGAGAGGTTGTACCCAAACTGGAAAATAAGGTCAAAAGAGAGGATGTACTCTAACAGGAAGGCGAGGTCAAAAGAGAGGGTGTACCCAAACTGGAAAATAAGGTCAAAAGAGAGGTTGTACCCAAACTGAAAGGCGTGGTCAGAAGAGAGAATGCACTCAAACTGGAAAATAAGGTCAAAAGAGAGGGTGTACTCAAACTGAAATGCGTGGTCAGAAGAGAGGGTGTTCTCAAACTAGAAAGCGTTGTCCGAAGAGAGGGTGTTCTCAAACTAGAAAGCGTTGTTCGAAGAGAGAGTGTTCTCAAACTGGAAAGGGTGGTCAAAAGAGAGGGCGTGGTCAACATGGCAGGCGTGACTGTGCAAGAAAAGCCAGACGTCCCTGATCCAGGACTGACCTCACCTCTTTGCAGGGAATGTTGACTCACGTAGCATCCCTCGCATAATCAATAGCGAATCTCGAATGCCTCGCAGCAAAGTTTGAAGCTTGTTACTTCGGGATCAACATCTGCTTGCGAGGACTGTCAGGTCAACCTGATTAGTATCATGCTGTTATAGAAGTAATGTAATAATGTTATCGATCTTTGGAGGTGGGAATTCTGAGCATGAGTAATGTGTCTCTTTGACTGCAGTTAGATGTAAGGTTGGTCAGGTTGATACAAATCTTGTTCGTATATCCGTTTCACTGGTACTGAAATCGTCACTTGAAATATCATTCCCGCAAATGTGTTAATAAAGATCAGCGTTGGCCAAATGATGCATTTTAGAGTTGTTATCTAAGTCGACGAAATCAGGGGTAACTGAATTTATTCATCCAGTGACAGTAAGACTGAATGATCCAAACAGCAGTGGCGGCAGCAGCAGCAGAACGGTAGAAGCTGCAGTTTTATTAGAAGTGACTACAAACTGCAGGAATGTCGCTTCTTCGCCCACATCCCCGTCGTCGTTCTTTTGTCTCTAATCGCCATTTTCATCCTCATTCCCGCACAGGAAGATGACAGCAAATGGCAGCAGTTCCGACTACTTTTGCACTATCACCCGACCTCTGTCTTGGTCCAAAATCTCTTTGGAAACTCACAAAAGCCAGACATCCATCCTTCGATATTGTCTCTGCATCACTTCCTCCACCTTCCTCAGTTTTCTTTTAGTTCAGAGATGCTAAAAGTATCAATATCTACTGTATTGTTTTACGCAATACTGTACATAACATGTCCTAATTGTCTGATGGGTCGTCGGCCGAAATAAACAATCAATTCCTCCATCTTCCTCCTTTTCTTCCACCCGCCTCCGCGCCACTGCAGGTCTGATATTCGAGGAGTGCAAGCAGATCTGGGAGGCTGGGGCCAAGGACTATCTGACGTCATTCTGGAACGTGGTGGACTCCATCATGCTGTCCTTCCTGCTGACGTCATTCGTCCTGGAAATCGTCACGCCCGTTCGGCTCAACAGGTACGCCATGGCACACGTTGTAATTGATGTTCACTTGTTTTGAAGGAGAGAGGTTCATGAATGAGAGATGAGAGAGAAATGAACAGGAGGCTATTACGATTTGCGCACGGGCAGAAAGGAAAGAAACGAAAACTGTTTACGTGGTTTATACTTAGAAACAGTCTTAGCAAATCGAATTACATCTTTGATCAATTGTTTTCACACACAGCAATTATGTAAGAGTAAAGTAAATGTGCTCTCTTTTATATTGCGACGTTTTCACCCATTCATGGGTGCTCAAACGCACACATTTACTTTCTTGTCTCATCGGGCTACTCTTTGTATCACTGCAACGCCATCTGAACTCCCTGGGGAGCATGCAACCAGGGTGTGGATGAACTCGCCGAAGTTAGCTTTCATCATTTTCCATCACATGTACACGTTTTATTCCTGGGTGGGGAGTAGTGATGTCAGCAAAGCACCTTGCTCACGGATGCAACTCTAGAATCTGCACAGCCTTAAACGCTACACCCACCAGCCGCATGCTTGTTAGATAGCAATCAATAGATACTCTGCATTGGTCAGCGCATAGTGTCCGAAAATAACAAGATACAAGTAAGAACAGAGACACGAGTAAGAACAGAGACACGAGTAAAAACAGAGACACGAGTAAAAACAGAGACACGAGTAAGAACAGAGACACGAGTAAGAACAGAGACACGAGTAAGAACAGAGACACGAGTAAGAACAGAGACACGAGTAAGAACAGAGACACGAGTAAGAACAGAGACACGAGTAAGAACAGAGACACGAGTAAAAACAGAGACACGAGTAAGAACAGAGACACGAGTAAAAACAGAGATACGAGTAAGAACCGAGACACAAGTAAGAACAGAGACACGAGTAAGACAGAGACATGAGTAAGAACAGAGACACAAGTAAGAACAGAGACACAAGTAAGAACAGAGACACAAGTAAGAACAGAGATACGAGTAAGAACAGAGACACGAGTAAGAACAGAAACACACGTAAGAACAGAGACACACGTAAGAACAGAGACACGAGTAAGAACAGAGACACGAGTAAAAACAAAGACATGAGTAAAAACAGAGACACAAGTAAGAACAGAGACACGAGTAAGAACAGAGACACGAGTAAAAACAGAGACACGAGTAAGAACAGAGACACGAGTAAGAACAGAGACACGAGTAAGAACAGAGACACGAGTAAGAACAGAGACACAAGTAAGAACAGAGACACGAGTAAAAACAGAGACACGAGTAAGAACAGAGACACGAGTAAAAACAGAGACACGAGTAAGAACAGAGACACAAGTAAGAACAGAGACACGAGTAAGAACAGAGGCACGAGTAAAAACAGAGACACGAGTAAGAACAGAGACACAAGTAAGAACAGAGACACGAGTAAGAACAGACAGCATATGTTTCCATTCCTCGCCTGTAACGTCGCGCATTGCCATCTTGATTCATTCCCCGTCCTCGCCCTTGCCCTCTGACCTCAGCATTCTGCGAGGCTCCGCCACAGGAGGCGGGAAGTACTCGGCCACGCCCATCTGCAACATGGTTCGCAACCAGAGCCAGGACTTGGTGGGCTTCTGTTCCATGGACACCTCCAAGGACACGCAAGGTCAGACGGAAGATCTGGCGCGAGTTGCCCAGCCTACCTAGCTGGCGAATGATAGGCCAGTGTCAACATGTGTCAAACATTTGACTGTCTTTATATCTGCTTTCATTATGCTGGCACATGCTGAAACCAGCCTATTCCTCGCAAGATCTTGCAAGATTCCTAGCGTAAGCAACGCGCCCGTTTTGGTCTTTTGCAACTTTTGACTCGGGTCTTCTCTGAGGACAG
>JAWQFJ010017177.1:87500-95000 GCA_034096865.1 Theodoxus fluviatilis
CACGATTGCACGATGCATGAGGTCACATCGTCGACGGCATGAAGCTCCCCCATAACGGAAACCAAATACCATGACCTTGACATTTGCGGAGAGTGAACTTTCCCACTGCCTCAGAAAAGTGCATGTTCGCGCCACGTTATCGAGAAGAATGATGACTGTTCATGATCACAACAACGACGACGACGACGACGACGACGACGACGACAAGAACAACACCAACAACAACACTCTCCCTCGGCATGGAAGCATGAAGGAATGCCTTTTAAACTTTGACCTTGGATGACGTCAGCTGTGTTCTCCAATTGTCAGAGAGCTTCGTTCAAACGGATCACGATGAAGCCGAGGAAGTCACGCAAGGTACGGTACTAACGACTATAAAAAAGTTGCCTGCAGTCTGCTTTCATCAAACTTTGAGTTTAGAAAACCGCATGACCTTTCGGTGATCACAGACATACTGCAGACGTCACGCTGAAAATTTCGGACGAAAACAATGCAGCTTTCTCTGTTAATCTCTTTCTGTGTATCTGGTGGTAAGGGTAGGTATATAATTATAGAAAACTTTCTATCGTGAGGAAAAGGAACCTGTCATGAGTTGAACTCTCCTTTTCCTTCGTGTTTACCGTTCTGAATTATCGTATGCTCCCATCAACCAAGACAGTATTTTTCATCTACCGTGGAAACTCCGAACTGCTTCATACAAGCAATCGGTTTTCATGATGCCATCGTTATTGCGTTCATCTTCTCAAATCCCAGGAAGTTTGTTGCAGGTCGCGTACGAGAGCATTGTCTCTAGATATGGCATGCATTGTGAATGCTGAAAATCAAAACACCCGGCACAACAAACCAATATACTTCGAAACACCAGTTGAATATCCCACCTAAAAAAGTCGAGAATCTTTCATATGATGATCCAGACGTAAAGAAAAGATGTACAAAAAGTATAAAGCATAATTCGAAAATTTACGGATTCTCTATTGAAAAACTGCCTTGTGCGTTTTGATCATCATTTCGTTGACGCTCTACCCATTTTCAACCTACGAAGAACAATGTAGACCCGGATTTCACAAGATGATGCATCGAAACAAGCAACGCCGAAACAAAAATGCCCAAGTTCTAAATCACTCTCTCATTAAATTTGTTCATATTCCCTCTTTTTATAACTAATTTAGGATCTTTGTTAAATAGGGAAACTGATGCAACTTCTGCAAGCGTTCTCTGCTTGCTTCCACAGGAAGTGATGTCACTGCTGGTGCGTCGCTACCTGAGACAGGCAGAGCGGGACAGACTGGTGGGTGACGACGGTGAGTACCCCTGTGGGCTGGTTGTCATGACAACAGGGTGAAGGGGGTCTATGGGCAAAGGCAGAGCTAATTGGCCTCGGTGAGGCTGTGAACAGGCGCCATTGTGGAGTCGTCCTTGCGGGAGTGTTGCTGGTAGTGGTAGCTTGCTTGCACCTCTCGGTGTAGCATTACATGGAAATTAACATACTGATCTTTTTTATAAGTATGGTTGACTATATGTATGTACAGAACATGTGTATGCAAATGTGTATGCTACTGTCTTTTTTGTTTTATCTGTTGTCACATGCGCTTAGAACCACTGGATAAGGCGCATTATAAATACTATAAATTATTATTATTATTATCTCAAAACATTGGGCTATGATATATATCTATTGCTTTTCCCTGTTGAATACAGATCAAAACGCATAGTTTCCACAAGAGAGATCCAAGTACGTAGTGCTGGTAACTACGTGTAGTTAGGGACCAGCCCATAGAAGACTCCAGACTAGCCGGCTTATTGACCTTACTACCAAAGTCTCGCACAAAAGTTGAGTTCGTTGTAGGCTTCTCCACTGAGGCTACCGAGGACTAAACTAGCACCTTAAAGACCAGACAACAGGAACACACACACACACACACACACACACACGCGCGCGCGCGCGCGCACACACACACACACACATACGCACACACACACATACGCACACACACACACACATACGAACGCACACACACGCACATACACGTACATACATACACACAAAAACATACACACACACACACACACACACACACACACACACACACACACACCCTCCCCGATTCCCTTCATCACCCTGTTGATGTGGAACCTTGAAACCTCCATGCCCACAGACGCTGCCGAGGACATGATGAAGAAGCACATCGACAGGACGGCGGGCAAGCTGGAGAAGAAGCTGGAGGAAGTGTCGGGGAACCTGGTCGAGATGAGAGATCACGTGACCAATGTGCAGAAAGGGGAGAGCGACATCTGGCGGCTGCAGCAGGAGCACTATGACCTCTACAGAAGTGACGGGGAAAGGAGGGAGAGAGACATCGACAGGTTGATCTTTCGCCACCTTTTGGTATCCTCTTCTTCTTCTTCCGCTTCCTCTTCTTCCGCTTCCTCTTCCTCTTCTTCCGCTTCTTCTTCCTCTTCTTCTTCCTCTTCTTCCGCTTCCTCTTACTCTTCTTCCGCTTCCTCTTCCTCTTCTTCCGCTTCCTCTTCTTCCGCTTCCTCTTCCTCTTCTTCCGCTTCCTCTTCCTCTTCTTCCGCTTCCTCTTCCTCTTCTTCCGCTTCCTCTTCCTCTTCTTCCGCTTCCGCTTCCTCGTCTTCCTCTTCCTCTTCCTCGTCTTCCGCTTTCTCTTCCTCCGCTTCCTCTTCCTCTTCTTCCGCTTCCTCTTCTTCCGCTTCCTCTTCCTCCTCTTCCGCTTCCTCCGCTTCCTCTTCCGCTTCCTCTTCCGCTTCCTCTTCCTCCTCTTCTTCTACTTCCTCTTCTTCTACTTCCTCTTCCTCTTCCTTCGCTTCCTCTTCCTCCGCTTCCTCTTCCTCCGCTTCCTCTTCCTCCGCTTCCTCTTCCTCCTCTTCCTCTTCCTCCTCTTCTTCTTCCTCCTCTTTCTTCGCTTCCTCTTCCTCCGCTTCCTCCTCTTTCCTCCTCCTTCTTCTTCTTTTGCTGTTTCTTCTGCTGCTTCTTCTGCTGCTTCTTCTTCTGCTTCTGCTCCTCCTCCTCCTCCTACTGCTCCTCCTCCTCCTCCCCCTCCTCCTCCTCCTCATACTGCTTCCCCTCCTCCTTAACCGTGATATTATGAGCTGTCGACTTCAAGCGTTGCAAACGTGAACAAAATGCACTAGGGCTTTGTCTCATTTAGCCACTTTTCTCTCTAAAAACTGTCGGCAAAATTGAGTATATATGCATTTCATACGACAGAGAGGGATGGATGGATGGATTGAGTCTTACGGCCTATAATAATAATACAGACTATTTATAACGCACATACCTTCCCTAATAGCAAGCTCATGGCGTGTACAATGATAAAGTCTACACTCATACAAAACATTCTAACACTCACATACTATACAATTGAAATAAAAAGAACAATTAAATACAATACAATTAATTAAGTAGCAGGCAAAACACGAAACATAAAAGAGGCGCCTTCACTGCTCGTCAGGAAAGACTGACCGGAACAGGTGTGTCTTGAGGGAGGTTTTGAACTGGGACATGGAATTAGAGTGACGGACAGGGAAAGGTAGGCTATTCCATGTTACAGGGCCGATGTAGGAAAAAGCTCGCTGTCCTTGGGTTATCTTTTTGCGACGGGGGACATTTAACGTTTTGGTGTCTGCAGCTGAACGGTTATTTCTAGCGGGGGTGTAGACAGTGAGAATTTCTTTGAGTGCGTGTGGTGCAGTTTGATTGAAGAAGTTGAAGGCTATGTAAGGCCATTAAGCACGAAAATTACAAGAATACTTTTACTAGTTTTAGAGAAAGCGCAAATCAAAGCATGATGTCTCTATTTATTCGCCTCTTGCGAATCGTGTAGGGAGACACGGTGGGTCTATTCTTTTAACCCCCAACCCACAGTGGGATGGCCGAGAGGAAGCAGATGAATAAGAAAAATACGCTTGTTTACATGCTGATGTAAGTAATGCTTTGGTTTCCACAGCATGCATTTGTATCAGAGTGCGCTGCAGCTTCCTACAGACATTGGATATGTTAGCGCAGTCTCCAGGGCATTGCAGGTCAACAGGGACAGTAGACTGGCAAACATGATACAGCAGATGTCTCTCCGTTTCGTATCGAGCTTTCGGCTGGGCTGCTAAGTCTCGCTATTTATTTGAAATTAAGTATGGCCGGAGAAGAGTTCACCAGGGGTCATATGGTAATTAGCAGCACAGCCAAGATGGTAGGTTGCATAACTTCCAGTGCTATATGTTGGGGTATGTTTCGGGTCTGTGTTGAGGAGTGATTATCGCTAGATCGTGGCAAAAGAATGGCATTAAAGCATGCAAAAAGTTTAATTAGATAAAAAAAACTAATCGAAAATAGTCGTAATAGACTATTGTAACGTATACTTTCTGCACAAAACCCACAGAAGATAAGTAAACAAACCACACCGTACGTACCTAGCAGACGAACACGATCGAACCGTAGCCACTACGCAAGCAGACGATCGAGCTAGTGTGATATAATGTTTCATGCAAAGCTCGAATGAGTGGCAGCAGATAACTGTTTAGTTCTGGCTTGAATTGACTATTTCGTTTCCCTGGTCAGGCGAGGACAGAAAATTCACGATCATAGAGTCGATGAGTGCATGATCAACTTGCACGCCTTCGGCGTAATGTAACGTGTAAGATTATGACAAGAAAATGGCATTAAGGCACAAGACAAAGTTTCATGACAACTAAATTCACCAATTATATTAATAACTGACCATTTTTACACCTACAGCTTGTGCTCAAACTTTACAAAGCAAACAAAACATACTGCGGGTAGTGTCCCGGTCACGCATCAAAACTCAGTACACAAGTGATCGTTTTGCTTTTCTCTTATTTGTTTATCTGCTCCGACATTTTAAGCTGGCTGTGCCAAGAAACCAACATCTAAAATAATTAGAGTTAGTTGATACATTTTTCTTTCTAAGGTAATGTGCGTGAGGAAGAAAACGCGTGACGTTGACTTTCGCAAGCCCGATGCCTGTTGATTTTACCTCAACAAAATTGAGGTGATCGGCGGGCTCGATCATTACCAGCTGACGCTCCCTGTGGGTCGGATTGGGGGGGGGGGATATGTTGTGTGTGTAAGAGTTGACCCACCGTGTCTCCCTTCTCGATCGCGAATCATAAGAGGCGAATAACTAGGTACATCGTGACTTGATTTGCGCTGACTCGGAACTATTCTAATGGTTTTTGTGCTCGGTGGCCTTACGTAGCCTACAATGGCTGATAAGCCGTAAAATTTCATCCATCCATCCATCCATCCATCCACGCTGACGAAGGACCAACTTGATCCGGAATTGAGGAACACTCCGCCAATGAGTGACATGGACATATTTAATTGTTGTACTCGGAACATCGGCGTACACGTTGGAAGAGTTCAAGAATTATAGGTCTTTGGAAGTCTATCGATTCTTCGTAGCAGGATTCGTGGGAGATCACTGCTGATTCTCGCCAGGTGTTTGTCTCGAAAGGTCAGATCTATTCTGTAAATCTTCTTTTTCCATCCTCTTCGTCTAGCTTCGGTCACCTTGTGCACAATCGGGCCTTGATTGGTTTTCTCTGATGGTATAAAGTAGTAGGAGCGTTTGACTCCTCTTAATTTGTCTTTTTGTTGGTTGTTAAAACAATTTTTTCACGCAGCAAGAAGTCGGCATGGTTGCGCGTCTCCCGTAGCACAGCTTAGCAGACAGCGCTCGCCTCCTACCAACATGGCTGAAAGCACGTGGCTTCTACAAATAATTCCGGAAGTGACGACAACGCGACTCCGGCCATTCACGATGGATAAGATCCACTTTAGTCTACGACTTTTTGTGTGTCATTTGACACCTCTTATGGGCGTTTAATTGTGGTTATGATTTTAAGAAAACAATGTGGATGCATCCATGATCGATTGCGGCTGTGGCTTGTATGTGTATCACAAAATGGACTAGCCCACAGAATGTTGCCCTGCGTATCGATATTAAAACTATTTATATCAAGGTGTGTTGGATGACAAATGCATGGTGGGAATTGCAAGCGATGACCTAGGTTGTTGTATTTCAAACACCTGATGGGCGAGTCCATCGGCAAATATGGGTGTTGGAGGTACACTCACGTGGTGGATGAGTTCAAACATGTCATGGACGAGTCTATAAAAACCGCTGGCGCTGAACCTCCAGGTTTTGGCATATTAAAAAATAAATTAAAAAAAGATCGGGTTCGAACCCGCAACCTCTCGAGAAGAGCTCTCTCTCTCTCTCTCTCTCTCTCTCTCTCTCTCTCTCTCTCTCTCTCTCTCTCTCTCTCTCTCTCTCTCTCTCTCTCTCTCTCTCTCTCTCTCTCTCTCTCTCTCTCTCTCTCTCTCTCTCCTCCCCCCCCCCTCCTGTACTCCCTTCCCTTATTTCGAGCCGCCGCTCCTCTCCCGGTGGCGGGCATTGTTCTGTCAGTTTTGATCATGTCACGCATTTCGCCATTCCATGAATGGCGTATTTGGGGAGGCACTCTGGAGTGTACGACCTTAAAAAACCATTTTCTCTTCAAGCCTCGATTCTGAAAATTTGATGCATTCAATCGGACCTAACTTCCAGTTAGTGTGCAAAATCTCAAGGAAATCCGTCCAGTAGTTTTTGAGATATAAGCCGTGGAGTCGGGACAGACAGACACACACACACACACACAGACAGATAAAGTCTGTAGGACCTCCAGTAAACCTGGAGGGATAAAAACCGCTGGCGCTGAACCTCCAGGTTTTGGCATATTAAAAAAAAATGTAAAAAAAGATCGGGTTCGACCCCGCAATCTCTCGAGAAAAGAGGGGGAAAACACACACACACACATAAAAACACAAAAACCCAGGTCGGGTTCGAACCCACAACCTCTCGAAAAAAGAGAAGAAAAAAAAGTTTCAGCGCAGAATCAAACCTGGGGTCGGTTGCATGAGCGTACTTAACTTGCCGCTAAGGACACTTAACTCTAAGTAAGCAAACTTAGCGCTAAGATAGAGAAATTTGGGTTGCATGAGCAATCTTATCTTCGCTAAGCAAGGAAACTTAGACTTAACTTTATGCCACCTCCCCGGCTGGCATAAAGCTGCACTTAGCTGAGATTTCACACTTAACGTCAGTCCACGTAACTTTGTCTGCAAACATGGCTGCCAATCGCCTTGTTTACAGACTGGCTCTTCGCCGACAATTGCGCCGAGAAAGAGTTTTTCGTGATCGCACCCATCCATTTGAACTGTACGACGACATAGATCTGTATGCGCGCTATCGATTTAGAAGGCAAGATATCATCGATCTTGTGGATGTTGTGCAAGGAGACATTGATAGACCATTCACGCGCCTCGGTTCCCTGCCTGCTCTGCTGCAAGTGATGGTAGCCCTTCGTTTTTACGCATGTGGCTGCTTTCAGATCGTGGTCGGCGACATTTTTGGCATCGACAAATCGACTGTGAGCAGAGTCATCGAGCGCGTGTCTAGAGCCCTTTCTTCACGCATCAAC
>JAWQFJ010017177.1:97500-133700 GCA_034096865.1 Theodoxus fluviatilis
TACGCATACACGCACACACCCAGGACACACACTAATACAGAGACATATACCCACAAGCAGACATACAACACATAATTATATATACACACACACACACATACACACACACATCCAGCACACACATCCTGCACACACACACACACAAACATACCCACACGCAGACATACACACACATATACACACACAAATGCACAAGCACACACACACATATACACAAACAGATGTATACATAGACACGCTCACACAGACACGGTCACACACATACACACACACATACACAAACACACATACACAAACACACATACACACACAAATACACACATACACACACACACACACACACACACACACACACACACACACACACACAACGGACTCTTAACACAGGGCAGTAAGATAGACTGGGTACCCAAAAATTCGCGACTGAGAAAGAGACGAAAGCTGAAGAAGAAGGAGAGGAGGAGGAGGAAGCCGTCTCGTACAAACACCAACACACCACGTGACATTGAGTGCTGAGGCCAGGCAGATGAAGTCGGGGGCGCAATGAGTTAGAGCAACAAACTCGGGTCTGACTGAGCTCCCTGCCTGATTCCCCTCCCCGTTTGTCAACACTGCTTACTGCGCCGCCGCTAACGAGGTATGATCCGGAGGCGGGCCTCCAATGGCTGATCAGGCAATTTTCCCCAAGCCTCCTCTTTGTCTCCAGACAGCTCCCAGACGTCTGACCACGTACTGGCGCGGGAAATTTGGTTTCCTCCGCTATTGATCCTGCCCCTCATTTCGCTGGTATTCTGACCCCGCTCTCCGCCGTGCACCCTTCACTATCCTTGGCTGATCCCGCGTGGACGCCTCGCTGATTTCGGTCCCTCCAGTATTGTCTTTCGCCTGCGCTAACCTATTTTACTCACATCTCTTAGTTCGGGGTAGGGTCAAAGGTGAAACTAGACATAGGAGAATTGTGTTTAAGAAGTGCCAAATGTTCTCGGTGATATCCTCAACATTTTGTTCATTTGTCCGGAACTGGTTATGGACACAAATATAGGATTAGGGAAACTCTTAGGTGAGAGATCTTCGTGCATCTTTCACAGAACGGTCACCGAGAGCGATTGGGATAGTTGCCCTTTGACAGGAAGACAAATAGAGAGGGGATGGGCAACATCGCAAAGAATGCAGCGACTGCTGCCCAATGCCACCCTCTCCTGCTGGAATTTGTGGTCGTTTTCCTTTCAGTGCTTTTCGCAGTAGAACTGACACAGACGGCCTCACGCAGCATACATGCCATCGGACAGCATGGTTCAGGGTTGTCTTGCCTTCATTTTTGAGAACCCTGGAACCCACAAGGATTCTATGACTTTTCTCCTTTGGGTTTTTTCCTCGCTCACCTCTCAGGTCATTTCTCCCCTGGTCATTCCTCCCCTGGTCATTTCTCCCCTGGTCATTCCTCCTCTGGTCATATCTCCCCCGGTCATTTCTGCCACGGTCATTTCTGCCCCAGTCATTTCTGCCCCGGTCATTTCTGCCCTGGTCATTTCTGCCCTGGTCATTTCTGCCCCGGTCATTTCTGCCCTGGTCATTTCTGCCCCGGTCATTTCTGCCCTGGTCATTTCTGCCCTGGTCATTTCTCCCCCGGTCATTTCTGCCCTGATCGCTTTTCTCATGGTTATTTTTATCCGGACCACCTCTCCCTTGAACTCATTTATCCCCAGTCATGCTTTCTCTCTCTTACCTCCTGATGTAAATATCATAATAAGGGTGACTGAATAAGGGTAATGAATAGCAACGGTTCTGATGTAATCCAAAGCTAATGAAGTCGTCGGCCAAAGTGATCAAAGATTTCATGGACATTCGTCCGAATGATCCTCTAAGGTATGTGGGTGTATGGAATAGCGCACAATTGTCATTCAGTCTTGATTTATGTTCAGGAAAGAACCCCTGTAAAGGAAAAAAGGTCTGCAACTGACAGGGGAAAGGAAATAAAAGTTGTGAAGGGGGAGATACTTCAGGAGTGGAGTGAGATAAGGAGGATGGAAGATAAGCGGTTCATAGAATGTACAAAGTCGAGAAGGTACGAGTTCGAAATGATCCAGAGAAGAAATTGCCACGGGGGAGAAATGCCCGGGGTAAAAGTGTCTAGGGGAGAAATGACCAGGGGGAAAGTCTCTAAGAGAGAAATGACCAAGGGAAAAGTGTCTAGGGGAGAAATGACCAGGGAAAACTGTCTAGGGAAGAAATGACCAAGGGAAAAGAGTCTAGGGGAGAAATGACCAGGGAAGAGAGTCTAGAGGAGAAATGACCAGGGGGAAAGTATCTAGGGGAGAAATGACCAGGAGGAAAGTGTCTAGGGGAGAAATGCCCGGGGTAAAAGTGTCTAGGGGAGAAATAACCAGGGGAAAAGTGTCTGGGAGAGAAATGACCAGGGGGAAAGTGTCTGGGAGAGAAATGACCAGAGGAAAAGTGGCTAGGGGAGAAATGACCTGGGGGAAAGTGTCTAGGGAAGAAATGACCAGGGGAAAAGAGTCTAGAGGAGAAATGACCAGGGGAAAACTGTCTAGGGGAGAAATGACCGAGGGAAAGTGTCTAGGGGAGAAATGACCAGGGAGAAAGTGTCTGGGGGAGAAATGACCAGGGGAAAAGTGTCTAGGGGAGAAATGACCAGGGGAAAAATGTCTGGGGGAGAAATGACCAGGGGAAAACTGTCTAGGGGAGAAATGACCAGGAGGAAAGTGTCTAGGAGAGAAATGACCAGGGGGAAAGTGTCTAGGGGAGAAATGACCAGGGGGAAAGTGTCTAGGGGAGAAATGACCAGGGGGAAAGTGTCTAGGGGAGAAATGACCAGGGGAAAAGTGTCTAGGGGAGAAATGACCAGGGGAAAGTGTCTAGGGGAGAAATGACCAGGGGAAAGTGTCTAGGGGAGAAATGACCAGGGGAAAAGTGTCTAGGGGAGAAATGACCAGGGGAAAAGTGTCTAGGGGAGAAATGACCAGGGGAAAAGTGTCTAGGGGAGAAATGACCAGGGGAAAAGTGTCTAGGGGAGAAATGACCAGGGGAAAAGTGTCTAGGGGAGAAATGACCAGGGGAAAAGTGTCTAGGGGAGAAATGACCAGGGGAAAAGTGTCTAGGGAGAAATGACCAGGGGAAAAGTGTCTAGGGGAGAAATGACCAGGGGAAAGTGTCTGGGAGAGAAATGACCAGGGGAAAGTGTCTAGGGGAGAAATGACCAGGGGGAAAGTGTCTAGAGGAGAAATGACCAAGGGAAAAGTGTCTAGGGGACAAATGACCAGGGGGAAAGTGTCTAGAGGAGAAATGACCAGGGGAAAAGTGTCTAGGGGACAAATGACCAGGGGGAAAGTGTCTAGAGGAGAAATGACCAAGGGAAAAGTGTCTAGGGGAGAAATGACCAGGGGAAAGTGGCTAGGGGAGAAATGACCAGGGGAAAGTGTCTAGGGGAGAAATGACCAGGGGAAAGTGTCTAGGGGAGAAATGACCAGGGGAAAAGTGTCTAGGGGAGAAATGACCAGGGGAAAAGTGTCTAGGGGAGAAATGACCAGGGGAAAAGTGTCTAGGGGAGAAATGACCAGGGGAAAGTGTCTAGGGGAGAAATGACCAGGGGAAAGTCTCTAGGGGAGAAATGACCAGGGGAAAGTGTCTAGGGGAGAAATGACCAGGGGAAAAGTGTCTAGGGGAGAAATGACCAGGGGAAAAGTGTCTAGGGAGAAATGACCAGGGGGAAAGTGTCTAGGGGAGAAATGACCAGGGGGAAAGTGTCTAGGGGAGAAATGACCAGGGGAAAAGTGTCTAGGGGAGAAATGACCAGGGGGAAAGTGGCTAAGGGAGAAATGACCTGGGGGAAAGTGTCTAGGGAAGAAATGACCAGGATAAAAGAGTCTAGAGGAGAAATGACCAGGGGAAAGTGTCTAGGGGAGAAATGCCTGGGGTAAAAGTGTCTAGGGGAGAAATGCCCGGGGTAAAAGTGTCTAGGGGAGAAATGCCCGGGGTAAAAGTGTCTAGGGGAGAAATGCCCGGGGTAAAAGTGTCTAGGGGAGAAATGCCCGGGGTAAAAGTGTCCAGGGGAGAAATGCCCGGGGTAAAAGTGTCTAGGGGAGAAATGCCCGGGGTAAAAGTGTCTAGGGGAGAAATGCCCGGGGTAAAAGTGTCTAGGGGAGAAATGCCCGGGGTAAAAGTGTCTAGGGGAGAAAAGACCAGGGGAAAGTGGCTAGGGGAGAAATGACCAGGGGAAAAGTGTCTAGGGGAAAAATGACCAGGGAAGAGAGTCTAGAGGAGAAATGACCAGGGGGAAAGTCTCTAGGGGAGAAATGACCAGGGAAGAGAGTCTAGAGGAGAAATGACCAGGGAAGAGAGTCTAGAGGAGAAATGACCAGGGGAAAAGTCTCTAGAGGAGAAATGACCAGGGAAGAGAGTCTAGAGGAGAAATGACCAGGGAAGAGAGTCTAGAGGAGAAATGACCAGGGGGAAAGTGTCTAGGGGAGAAATGCCCGGGGTAAAAGTTTCTAGGGGAGAAATGACCAGGGGAAAAGTGTCTGGGAGAGAAATGACCAGGGGGAAAGTGTCTAGGGGAGAAATGACCAGGGGGAAAGTGTCTAGGGGAAAAATGACCAGGGAAGAGAGTCTAGAGGAGAAATGACCAGGGGAAAACTGTCTAGGGGAGAAATGCCCGGGGTAAAAGTATCTAGGGGAGAAATGACCAGGGAAGAGAGTCTAGAGGAGAAATGACCAGGGGAAAACTGTCTAGGGGAGAAATGACCAGGGGGAAAGTGTCTAGGGGAGAAATGCCCGGGGTAAAAGTTTCTAGGGGAGAAATGACCAGGGGAAAAGTGTCTGGGAGAGAAATGACCAGGGGGAAAGTGTCCAGGGGAGAAATGACCAGGGAGAAAGTGGCTAGGAGAGAAATGACCAGGGGAAAAGTGTCTGGGGGAGAAATGCTCAGGGTAAAAGTGTCTAGGGGAGAAATGGCCGGGGGAAAAGTGTCTAGGGGAGAAATGACCAGGGGGAAAGTGTCTGGGAGAGAAATGACCAGAGGGAAAGTGTCTGGGGGAGAAATAACCAGGGGGAAAGTGTCTAGGAGAGAAATGACCAGGGGAAAAGTGTCTGTGGGAGAAATGAGCAGGGGAAAACTGTCTAGGGGAGAAATGACCAGGGGGAAAGTGTTTGGGGGAGAAATAACCAGGGGGAAAGTGTCTAGGAGAGAAATGACCAGGGGAAAAGTGTCTGTGGGAGAAATGACCAGGGAAAAACTGTCTAGGGGAGAAATGACCAGGAGGAAAGTGTCTAGGGGAGAAATGACCAGGGAAAAAGTGTCTAGGGGAGAAATGACCAGGGAAAAAGTGTCTAGGGGAGAAATGACCAGGGGAAAAGTGTCTAGGGGAGAAATGACCAGAAAAGAAGTATCCGAACACCAATGAACCCTTCACATTGCTCGGCCTAACCCACATCTTAGACAAACAGTACTCCTCCGAGGTACAGAAAACTGTTGAAATGTGCAGTTATAAACTTTTCCCATGAAGATCATTCAGGATATTGGTTGCCTTACCTACATCCTCCATCTCACCCCCCTTCACCTGGTCCTTCCTTCCCTGATCTATTCTCCTACGATCACTTCTTCCCTGGTCATTTCTTACCTGGTTATTTCTTCCTTGATAATTTCTCTATGGTTATATATTCCTTGTCATTTCTCCCCCGGTCCTTTCTCCCTCGGTCATTTCTATCCTGGTCATTTCTCACCTGGCCAGTTCTCCCTCGGTCATTTCTCACCTGGTCATTTCTCACCTGGTCATTTCTCACCCGGTCATCACGTTTTGATCATAGTGGTGGTTTTCTCCCTGAAGCGTAAGCACTGTTCATTTCTCAACGCGAGACCGCTTGTCTTTAAAAAGAAATGGCTGCCAGGTAACGCCACGTGGGGACCACATGACATGTACACGCGGGCCGATTGGCTGGCGTTGCGCACAGTGGGCGGTGCTGCGAGGGGTTCATTCACGATGTCTCACTCTTTCTCCTTAGTCCTACACCACGGTATTCCATGACAACGCAACGTAATGGAAAGGGAAGTAGCAGAACAGACTATACGTTCTGCATTTACAAAATCATCGGGAGATCGATGCGTCAAATGCCTCTTGGGTTACGTGAGAACACGTCACAGTGCAAAATAGAACCATTCTGAAAAGGTATGTGGTTCTCGTTTCATGACTTTCATCACTGATGAAGACTGAAGCGGTCTTCTCCCCAGAGGCAATGTCTATGGTTGATCATGTGACATATCAAAATGACGCTCACCTCAAATGTCCTCTAGCGAGTGGGGCGCGCCAGACAGGTAATCAGCATGCTGCTGCCTCCTATTTTGCAGCAACGAGGGAACATGAACAAGAACAGAAACATCAGCAGAACAATTTACGTTTGAGGAGGAACACTATGCCAGAAACACAATCAGGAAATTACTCTGCTACTTTCACCAGCAGAATCACCGACACTTAGCTGACTGTCTTATATAACCATGATGCGGAGAAAGTTTTGTTGTAGCGACGATGACTCTTTGCGAGTTTCGTAGTGGAAGTGATATTCCAGATCCGTCGACGGACATGTTTTCGTTGTGCGATTTGAATGGCTCCAATCATCACAAAGAGGCCTTGGGCGGCATTGCGCCTCTCCGTCAGTCTGGTGATTCAATCCAAATACATAGGGGAGCTGCGTCCGCTTTCTTCAGATCAATTTGGGGCCGCAGCCGCGGTCGAGCGCCATTTCGGAGTGCAATCTCTGCCTAATGCAGGAGGCTCGGCTGAATGGACGCGATGTTTCCCAGACAGAAGGTTGAAAAGACCAGCTTGTCCTGACACCGTACACGGCAAGTCCCTTCTGTGTCTCCGTCTGGTGGCAGGCTTTAGTGCAGGGAGGAGAAAAAAAGTCAAAACCGAACTTGCCCACCATGGCGATTCGCATCTGATTCAATTTGCTGGAATGAAATCACTCCCGTCATCTTCTAATCCAGGCTTCCGTTCAAATCCTGGGGCATCTCTTCCAGCAAACATCCAGGCCACTTCCAATGCATTCGGTCGAGGTTTGCATTTGATATAGCGAAACTGCTTGAAGAAAGGAGGAGACATAATGCTGATTTTGAGAGTAAAGCCAAAACAAAAATGATTGCATTAGTTCGCAAATGTCACTTGCAGAGGAGTGGAAAGGGTTAAATCCGATGCATTGATATGAATTGCGTACTGATTACGGGCGTCCGATATTTTTCTCTTCTTGCAAGCAATCGTTACCCTCATCAAGCAAAATGCGTCATACGGAATATCTGAACCTGCCTTCAAGCCGATCCTGGATTGAAACATGTCCTTGATGACACTATTCCTCCCAGCACTAGACAATACCTTACGACAAAATCAGCAGCAAGTATTGTGCTGACATTTCTAATGTCGAACCTAGACTGTACTGCAATGGTATGCCACAAGGTGAAACACAGGGTCAGCTTCTAAGACTTCAACAGGTCCAGAACACTACGGCACAACTAGTTAAACGCCCGTCCAGTCGTTCTCATATAACATATATTTCGTAACCTGCACTGGCTGCCCATTCGACATCGCATTGTGCATGTATAAAGACATTTTGCTATGAATTCTGTTGTGTCAGTGGAGTGGCCTCGATGTAATTCAGGAGCCATTTGTCCTAGCGAGATCTCAGATTCTCGTCGCGGTTACTTCGTGTTCCACGCCACACCACCGGAAAGTCTGGAGAGAGAGAGCATTTGTAAAGACAGGGCCAAGGCTCTGAAACAACAGTCCAGAAGAACGAAGAGGTCTTAATCTCTGCAATTTTTCAAATCCTATCTGAGCACCCATTTGTTTATCTTTAAATATACCTAGCGCCTCGAGTATGCCCTTGGGTATGAGACTGGCGCTATACAAGAGCCAAATGCATACATACAGCACGATAGCCATGCGCCAGTCATATGCAATAGTTGACATGTGTCTTGTACATATGTACCTGTTAAGTCAATGAGAGGCATGTGTCTTTAGGGGGGTAAATGTTTGGTGGTGGTTGTGGTGGTGGTGGTGGTGGTGGCGGTGGTGGTGGCGGTGGTGGTGGTGGTGGTGGTGGTGGTGGTGGTGGTGGTGGTCGTCGTCGTCGTCGTCGTGGTGGTGGTCGTGGTGGTGGTGGTGATGGTGGTGGTGGTGGTGGTGGTGGTGATTGTAATGGGGAAATAGGTTTTCGGAAGTATCTCACCTGAGAGAGACTTGGTTTTTGCTGGTGAAGTTGGTGGTCCAACGACTGTATAAACATTGAGGTAGAGGGTGGATGGGAGTTGAGTTCTGCCCCGGGGTTAATGAGCAGTGTTTGCTCTGAAGTATGAGTAGTAGTGAGTAAAGGTGGGTCGTGAGTTGGTTGTGAGAAGATAGATATATTAGAGAGCGCAAGAAGACAGAGATGAGTCCGCCTACTGAGAGAAGACAGAAGGTAGAGATCGGTCCGCCTGCTGGGTGAGAAGAAGAGAGAAGAGGAGGGCGAAGCACAGAAGAGAGAAGCAGACGAAGAAGAGAGTAGAGGAAGGCGAAGCACAGAAGAGAGAAGCAGACGAAGAGAAGAGATCGGCTCCACACACACAGCAGAGACGGGCAGAGAGAGAGAGAGCGGGCAGTGTTGGAAGGTTGGTGCTAGATTTTACACGGGTCGATAGTTTTTACTTGTCGAGGGCTGACCTGCGTGTTTTTATGTTTTTATATAAGAAGGCTGACCGATATTTTACTTGCGCTTTTTCATTTTTCCCGTTGGGAGTTGAGTAGGTAAAAAGTAGGTGTAATTTTATAAGATTGGGTTATTGCGGATGTTGTGTTTGTAGTCCTGAGGCCAAGCAGCTCTATCAGCCCTAAAAAAAGGAAGTGTCGGCTACAAGTTCATACCAAAAAGTTTTGACATATTTTGAAAGAAGACACCTAGTACATGACATTTTGAGATAGTCTAACTTTGGGTAGAATCTAAATAATGAGATTTTTCTGTTTTTGAAATTCGTTTTTCACGCAAACAGGTAAAAAGTATTTTAAAAATAAAAAAATTGTGTTTTAACTTGTTATTTTCCCCGACTAAAGTAAGTAGGCATATTCAAATATTACAATAATTCATGTATTGGAGTATGTTAGTGATTTTAGGTTTAGTAAGCAATTAATTAAGAATAAAAAACTTGTTTGACTCAAATCATTCGAGTTGCCTCCCTTGATGATAGTCAACATACGTAGCAATGTGCACAGACCACCACCTATTCCTTCTGCACATCTCTTGGTTGCACAATCTCCACACAAACACAATGCTGTTGAAATCATTCCCAGACTGAATCAATGGAATGAATGTCTCCTTCAAAATACATATCAGTGTCAGAACCACTACTGTCAGTGTCACTTGTGTGGTCCATATGCATGTCTTCCTCCACCAACACCGACTGTTTGTTCACACACCCAACACATGCACACAGTTGTGTGCATTGCAGAGAGTTGCGGTGGCAGCTGCTAATAAAATATAATTTTCTGTATAGATTATCCATTTCTCTATTTGTTTGTCAAATTTCAGGTTAAACTAATGTTAAGATCATGGTTAATTTTGTTTCCAAAAAGATCGTTACTAGCATCCACTTTGGTAAGACGCCATTCTAAGATTATCGCCGAAAATCTGGTTAAAAAATAAAATACAATATTTGCGCACTCATTATCGTACTAAAACTTATGCGTATTTACCACTTTGTTCATTTTTCTACGTTAAATCTGTATTCTGGGGATTGTTTGAGCCTAAGATCATGTTCATTTGTTTTGATCATATACCTCCTACCTACTGACTTTCTTTGGACATTATTTATTTTCCCTAGACTGCCCCTTTAACTTGGTTTCGTGCAACAAGCAACACTATTTTCCTCACATGATTATGGTGTAAATAGACCTCAAATGATCAATCAGGCAATCAATCAACTAGTTTTTACTAAAATGTAACGAAAGTATAACGTTCAACTTACTTGTACGAGTTTTTCTGGAGCTCAGGTCCCTGTCGATTTGCTTTTTTTAGACTTAGTCTTTCTGCACACAATACAGACAGGAGGCAGGGTATGCTCGCTTCTGGTAGTCGATTCTCGGCTGTTCTGTCCTTGTGATCTCATTTTTTTCCTCGGTGAAACAGCTCCCGCAGCTTTACCTTTCTCAACGCTATGCTGCGCCTGTTCGATTCTTCGTTTGTTTGTGAAACGATTGTACCATTACATTACAGGTGAAAGCAACGCGTTTCACTTTCAGGCTTTGATTGTAAAGCAAGAAGTTTCTCAGCTATCACACGTTCTTCGCCGTCTAAAGTACTCCACTGCTTGCTTGACCATATGGTGGTGTTCCACCTAATCTCTGTGAAACTCGCTATATCTAGAGACGTAATATCTTCGCAGCAGTGCAATGCACTTGTTAGATACGCGTATGCAAGGGACGCAACTCTAAATCTGGTAGACGTTTTTCATTGAGTTTTTTTTCCAACTTCTTTTAATTATCATACGTTATTTAGATTCATTTGAAAGTTAGACTGTACAAAATATCAACAAAGAATATTCCCTTAACCCATGAGAACAAATATTTTTTTGGTATGAACAACTATCCGACGCTTTTGAACGATAGAGCTGCTTGGCCTCAGGACTATTGAGCCATATACCAATGTAACATTCTTTCTTTTTTTCTACCCCTGTTACAGGCATGTTTTATGTTGAAATATAAAGTCATGTAAGTAACCCGGGACCTGTTTTATTTTGCTTTTGTGGATCCCCGTAACAGTGGTGGTGGTGGTGGTGGTATATGCAGAAATGTATCTCTTTTTTTCATAGTGTGTCCAACACTCTCACTGCGTGTATGTAATTGTGTCAGTGTTTTCTTTCCATCATCTGCACAGATACGCATGTCTTGTCTTAAAAGATCGTAGCCAAAAACACCATCACTACATGATCTACAGTGACTGTACAGAGAGTTCAACAGAATATAGTTCTTACCCAGCAGCGAGGACCACTGTGATAACATTCCGTCCATTTCATTTCCACTGCGGCTGCTGCTGCTGCTACATGCTCACGTTCCATTTCATTTCCCCTTCCTATTTGCAGGCCTGCGGTGGTCTGACAGTGAGATATTGCCTGCAGGCTGTGAATCAATCCACTCCACAGTGAGCGTTTCCTGACCCTGAGTGTTGCTTCTCACAACAAAAAGGCTTGCTGTTATTGCAGCTCCCACCTCCACTAGTCATCCACGCTCAACTCTCCTCTCCTACCCCCGACTCTTGTTCCCATTGCACCCCCACCCCCACTCCTCCCCCATTCCGCCTCCAATTCCAACCCGACCTCCTACTTCCAATTCCCCTTCCATTGCATCCCCCATCCCAACCCCCACTCCCCCCCCCCGCTCCCCCCCCCCACTCCACACCCCACTCCACCCCCCGCTCCATCTCCCACCTTACCCCACCTCCCACTCCATCCCCCACTCTATCTCCCACTCCACCCCCACACCAGCTCCCATTTCATTCCCACTCCACCCTCTATTCCACTTCTCATTCCGCCTCCAATCCCAGCCCTCCAAACCCCCTCCTATTGCATCCTCCATCCGACCCCAATTCCAACTTCTACACCCCACCCCCACTCCACCTCCACTTCACCTCCCACTCCACCCCCCACCCCCACCCCACCTGTCACTCCATCTCCCACTCCACCGCCCACTCCATCTCCCACTCCACCCCCACTCCACCCCCCACTCCACCTCCCACTCCACCCGACTCCACCCCCCCACTTCATCTCCCACTCCACCCCCACTCCACCCCCCACTCCATCTCCCACTCCACCCCCACTCCAACCCCCACTCCATCTCCCACTCCACCCCCACTCTACCCCCCACTTCCTCTCCCACTCCACCTCCCACTCCACCCCCACTCAATCTCCCATTCCATCTCCCACTCCACCCCCACTCCATCTCCCACTCCACCTCCCACTCCACCCCCACTCCAACCCCCACTCCATCTCCCACTCCACCCCCACTCCACCCCCCACTTCCTCTCCCACTCCACCTCCCACTCCACCCCCACTCAATCTCCCATTCCATCTCCCACTCCACCCCCACTCCATCTCCACTCCACCCCCCACTCCATCTCCCACTCCATCTCCCACTCCACCCCCCACTCCATCTCCCACTTCATCTCCCACTCCACCCCCACTCCATCTCCCACTCCACCTCCCACTCCACCCCCACTCAATCTCCCATTCCATCTCCCATTCCACCCCCACTCCATCTCCACTCCACCCCCCACTCCATCCCCCACTCCACCCCCACTCCATCTCCCACTCCATCTCCCAACTCCATCTCCCACTCCATCTCCACTCCACCCCCCACTCCATCTCCCACTCCATCTCCCACTCCACCCCCACTCCATCTCCCACTCCTCCCCCACTCCACCCCACTCCACCCCGACTCCATCCCTCACTCCATCTCCCACACCACCCCACTCCATCTCCCACTCCACCCCCACTCCATCTCCCACTCCAACTCCCACTCCATCTCCCACTCCAACTCCCACTCCACCCCCATTCCTCCCCCATTCCACCTCGACTCCACCTCCCACTCCACCCTCACTCCATCTCCCACTCCACCCCCACTCCATCTCCCACTCCACGCCCACTCCATCTCCCATTCCATCTCCCACTCCACCCCCACTCCATCTCCACTCTATCTCTCACTCCACCCCCACTCCACCCCCCACTCTATCTCTCACTCCACCCCCACTCCACCCCCCACTCTATCTCCTACTCCATCCCCACTCCACCCCCTATTCCACTTTCCATTCCGCCTCCAATTCCAGCCCCCCATCATACCTCCAAATCCCCTCCTATTGCATCCTCCATGCCACCCCCATTCCAACTTCCACCCCGCCACTTCACCTCCCACTTAACCCCCCACTCCATCCCCACCCCACCCCCACTTCATCCCTTACTTCATTTCCTACTCCACCTCCCATTCCACCACCCCCACTCCACGCCCCCACTCCACCCCCACCCAAACCCCCACTTCATCCTTACTCCATCTTCCATTCCCCCTCCCATTCCCTCCCCCCTTACCACCTGCCAACCCCACTCCCATTGCATCCCCCACTCCACCTCCAGCTCCACCCCCCGCTCCATCCCCACTCAATCTTCCATTCCACCTCCCACTCCGTCCACCACTCCATCTTCCATTCCACCTCCCACTCCGACCACCACTCCATCTTCCATTCCGCCTCCCACTCCGACCACCACTCCATTTTCTATTCCACCTCCCACTCCGACCACCACTCCATCTTCCATTCCACCTCCCACTCCGACCACCACTCCATTTTCCATTCCACCTCCCACTCCGACCACCACTCCATCTTCCATTCCACCTCCCACTCCGACCACCACTCCATCTTCCATTCCACCTCCCACTCCGACCACCACTCCATCTTCCATTCCACCTCCCACTCCGACCACCACTCCATTTTCCATTCCACCTCCCACTCCGACCACCACTCCATCTTCCATCCCACCTCCCACTCCGACCACCACTCCATCTTCCATTCCATCTCCCACTCCGACCACCACTCCATCTTCCATTCCACCTCCCACTCCGACCACCACTCCATCTTCCATTCCACCTCCCACTCCGACCACCACTCCATCTTCCATTCCACCTCCCACTCCGACCACCACTCCATCTTCCATTCCACCTCCCACTCCGACCACCACTCCATCTTCCATTCCACCTCCCACTCCGACCACCACTCCATCTTCCATTCCCCCTCCCACTCCGACCACCACTCCATCTTCCATTCCACCTCCCACTCCGACCACCACTCCATCTTCCATTCCACCTCCCACTCCGACCACCACTCCATCTTCCATTCCACCTCCCACTCCGACCACCACTCCATTTTCCATTCCACCTCCCACTCCGACCACCACTCCATCTTCCATTCCACCTCCCACTCCGACCACCACTCCATCTTCCATTCCACCTCCCACTCCGACCACCACTCCATCTTCCATTCCACCTCCCACTCCGACCACCACTCCATCTTCCATTCCACCTCCCACTCCGACCACCATTCCATCTTCCATTCCACCTCCCACTCCGACCACCACTTCATCTTCCATTCCACCTCCCACTCCGACCACCATTCCATCTTCCATTCCACCTCCCACTCCGACCACCACTCCATCTTCCATTCCACCTCCCACTCCGACCACCACTCCATCTTCCCTTCCACCTCCCACTCCGACCACCACTCCATCTTCCATTCCACCTCCCACTCCGACCACCACTCCATCTTCCATTCCACCTCCCACTCCGACCACCACTCCATCTTCCATTCCACCTCCCACTCCGACCACCACTCCATTTTCCATTCTACCTCCCATCCCCGCCCCCTCCCTCTTACCTACACAGACCACAGGGGAAATTGCTTGGAATCTCTAAGTATCCAGTTTCAGCGTTCCAATACCTCGTGTGGACTGCTTCCTTAACACGGGCCGGAGTTTGTTTTCTTTCCTCACTGTTGATGTCTGGCGTCCAGTTTTCTCACATCCAACAGGCCTGGCCCTCCCTCCCCATGGAGTGAAGTGAAGAGCCTGCTGTCTGCATGAAGGCAGTGCACTGAATGTGTGTCGTTGCCCGCGCGCGCGTGTGTGTGTATGTGTGTGTGTGCGTGTAAGGGGGTGTGCATGTATGTGTTTGTGTGCAGGGGGGTGTATGTATGTGTGTGTGTATGTGTATGTGTGTGTAGGGTGTGTGTGTGTATGTTTGTGTGTGTGTGTGTGTGTGTGTAAGGGGGGTGTATGTGTGTGTGTGTGTGTGTAGGGGGGTATGTATGTGTGTGTGTGTATGTGTGTGTGTAGGGGGGGGGTGTATGTGTGTGTGTGTGATATATGTGTGTGATGTGTGTGTGTGTGTGTGTGTGTGTGTGTGTGAAGGAGGGGTGTATGTGTGTGCGTGTTTGTGTGTGATATGTGTGATATGTGTGTGAAGTGTGTGAGAGAGATGTGTGTATATATATGTTTGTGTAGGGAGGGTTTATATATGTGTGTGTATGTGTGTGTGCGTGTGTGATATGTGTGTGATGTCTGTGATGTGTGTGTGTGTGTGTGTGTGAGGGGTGTATGTGTATATATGTGTGTGTGTGTGATATGTGTGATATGTGTGTGAAGTGTGTATGAGAGATATGTGTGTGTATATGTTTGTGTAGGGAGGGTATATGTATGTGTGTGTGTATGTGTGTGTGCGTGTGTGATATGTGTGTGATGTGTGTGTGTGTGTGTGTGTGTGTGTGTGTGTGTGTGTGTGTGTGTGTGTAGGAAGGGTGTATGTGTATGTGTGTGTGTGTGTGAGATATGCGTGTATATATGTGTGTGTGCGTATTAGCAAGAAAGTGTGGTGTGTTTGTGTGTGTGTGGGGGGGGGGGGGGTATGTGTGTGTGTGCGTGCGTGCGTGGACATGCGTGTGATTAAAAGTTCCTTACTAATAATATAGAAGTAGCAGCCTTTTCTCTGTTCCTAATTTTGTTTTAATCTGATTTTGGTGGGAAGTCCATAGGTCACTTGACCATAAATATACTGTGGAAACATTCCATGAAATCAACATTACATATCATTTGAACATAATCGAAGAGGTTACAGTTTATGTCCTTGTGGTTCCCTAATATGGCTGGTTTAAAATTTGAGAGAGAGAGAGAGAGAGAGAGAGAGAGAGAGAGAGAGAGAGAGAGAGAGAGAGAGAGTGACAGTGGCAGCACTAATGACATCGACTATGCTCCTGATGATAACATTCGGAAGTTTTGTTTGTGTCAAGCTGACGTGATATCTCTTGTGAGATTTTTTTCTATGGTAAGAAAGACAGTGCAAAAAGTGGACGTCATGTGAGTATTCATGCGTGTTGATGCTCTTTGTTTGACAGCAAGACAAGCGTCTTCAGAAAGACTCGGGGGAAATTCCGAGTTAATTGTTGAAAGCATTATCCGCCTTCATGCAAACGATGCCGGTGTTGTGGTCTTTTCACCCTGTAAAGCAAGGTTCCTCGCAGTATATCTGATCTTCACTTAGCTAATATAACTTTGCATCTGCTTGTCAGAAACGCCGAAAAGTATCAGACAAGAGGGGGGAGCGGGGTGTGTGTACAAACTTGATATTTGATTCATAAAAATGCAAATCGCAGAGTACACAGGGAATTAAGATCAAACGTATCAATATCAAACAAGTCTTATATAAAATTTCGAGAAGTTAATTCAATATCAGAGAGATGTAAAAGACTAACCATGGTGGAGTGAAGTGTTTGAACAAGAAAGACTATTTACATCAACTTACACATTTGAATCTTCACCCAAATCGATCTTGGATAACAACATTACAGAGTATGCACTGTTCAGGTATTTCATTTATTCACAAATCACAAGGAATGCAAACACCGGCCAGCGATAGGAATGCATTTAAGAAAGTTGACGTTAGTCACGTGATGGCATTACGTCATAATTTCATGCATGCGTACCAGGCAACTCTGGATAGTCTTCCAAGCGACGAAAACCTTAAAAACAACATCTGTGTTACACATTCCGAAATCTGGGAAACTCCTATGTCCTTTTTACACAATCGGTAATTGAACGTACGAAGGGCCGAACATTTTCTTTACGAAAGGGAAACACTGGGCTGAAGTCTTTCCGATGACTTTTGTCAGTCTACACAAACGTGTCCGGACTTTCTCGTGAATGCTGTCAAATGGCCCACAAGACAACGACAGAATCAATGTTTAAGGTGTCGGCGGTGTTAATCACATTTGGGAATACTATTGCAAAATATGTTATAGAAATGTCCAATAGTACGACAGTCTCAAATCCTCGAGTCATTCTTATTAACATCGATACAACAGCACTGACAGTGACACACTAAGATAGTGTGTTGAGATACTGTAATATTTGTCGCTCATCTTCCCACAAATAGTTTTCTACAAAAATGCTAAAACCCTCACCCATAGTATGCAATCCCTACCACTCCCATTTGCCCAGACGAAGACGCTAGACACATTCACACGCTGTGCATGGGCACTTACATTCGCGTCAACCCAGTCTAGCACGCATAAAATTAATTCGGACATACCTATCTAGGCGTGCTTGTTTGCGCGCGTGGGTACTAGCAAATTTAACAACAGATACGCATGCGTCATAAGGACGCATAAACACATACAAATACGCACATGCACGCTTCCACGCATCGGGACACGTATTCCCATATTCATGGCAGCATGAGCATTCTGACACCCAGGTACATCCTGAACCTCTGTGAGAAAGAGAGAGAGAGAGAGAGAGAGAGAGAGAGAGAGAGAGAGAGAGAGAGAGAGAGAGAGAGAGAGAGAGAGAGAGAGTGTGTTAATGTGTGTGCGTGTTAATGTGTGTGTTACTGTGTGTGCGTGTTTGTTTGTGAGTGTGCGTGCTTGTTTGTGTGGGTGTGTGCGTGCGCGCGCTTGTGCTTGTGCGTGTGATTGTGTATGTGTGTGACTGTGTGTGTGTGTGTGTGTGTGTGTGTGTGTGGTGTGTGTGTGTGTGTGTGTGTGTGTGTGTGTGTGTGCGCGCGCAGGTGTGTGTGCATGTGGATGTATGAATGTATTTCCTAAACCTTTTGCTCATGACGACCTGGCCTAACATATCCGGACATGTTGCGGGCATCACAGCATGAGATTATGACAGTTCTGAAATCGGAACGCTTGGTGCGAAGAGGATCTGACACGGTGTGTTACCAGTGCAACTCTTTGCAGTTTACCAATCCCAACAAGACTTAACAGATCTTTTTGCATGATATTTTTGGAAATAGCTTCTATGTATACTATTACAGTAAAGTATAAAACAGAGCATTTGGGGAAATTAGTCCTGACTCGGATTCTCAATTGTCACACCTGGAAATAAAGCATACAAAGCATTCTCAACTTTTTAGAGAAAAAAAACTCCTCAGACGAAAATTCCAACACAAACAGTCACCATTTGTATGAGTTGTATACATATGTAGGATCCTCACTGAGTTGCAACAGGGACTCCCAATACTGCATGGTCAGTTGAAAGAAAAAGTTGTCTTTGAAGGGCTGTCTTTCTTCAAATGGACTCATAGGTTTGATTGTTCTCAGGTGAGTGTCATCATCATTGTCAATAGATGTTGCCATTAATAAATCGTGTGCTAGGTGCCATTCATGTTCATCATGTAATGATGATATACAAGCATGCAGATATACTGAGAAGCTTGCCTCAGTCAGCAGTCACTCGTAACCAAAACAGTCCAGGTGTGAAAAGTAAAACTTGATTATAGCAACAACTTAAATCCGTTCAAACTTAGCTCTGCAAAATGACCATGTAAAAACATATAGCATGTCAAATAATACTCATGTGGCGGTTTCTTGACCTCGGTCCAAGTTTTTTTCGTTGTGTAATCATGTACTACGCAAAATGACTCTTACCTTTTAAGTCAAGTCTAATGACTCCAAAAATTGAAACTGCATTTAGTAGGGAGATGAATTTTTTAACGACGATGTCCTATAATCGCAATCAAGAACATAATACCGTCACACAAAACAAAAGGTTAACACCGAATCCTGGAATTCAAAAACAACGATTAAAATGAAACTTGACAAGTATATTTTTGCAAAAAAAACGTGCATTTGGACACAAATTTCGCTTTTTTCTTTCAAACTGTACATGGGCACTACAATTGAAAGGTACATAATGACTTATGCAGCATGGCGCCGCTCTCTCTCTCTCTCTTTCTCTCTTTCTCTCTCTCTCTCTGTCTGCCTCTCTCTCTCTTTCTCTCTGTCTCTTTCTCTTTCTCTCTCTTTCTCTCTGTCTCTTTCTTTCTCTCTCTCTCTGTCAGTCTTTCTCTCTCAGTCTCTCTCTCAGTCTCTCTCTCTCTTTCTCTCTCTCTTTCTTTCTCTTTCTCTTTCTCTCTCTCTCTGTCTGCCTCTCTGTCTCTTTCTTTTGTCTCTTTCTCTCTCTCTCTCTCTCGCTCTCTCTCTCTCTCTCTCTTTCTCTCTCTCTTTCTTTCCAGCCAAGACTTTATCAATGCAGTCCGAGGACAACCTTCCACTCAACCATTTGATTCGTATGCTCATTTTACTACCAAATCTTTACGGCTTCATTAGTGCGATTGGACACCCTCAAGGGTTGAGTAAAATGTCCGCTTCTTGAGAACGAGCACAAACCTGGTCTGCTGGTATTGAAAGTCTCTCATCGAAACCAAATTATCTACTCCGTTTGCGTTCATGTGTGATGCACCAAGTCAACTTCTTGAAGTTTTCCGATCCGTTAATTAAATGGTCTGCAAAATAAATGTAATGCAGAACGTCTGCTACATGAACGCACACATACAAACACGTATGCAGACTCAGCGAGATCAAGGGAGTTGAAGATATTCTTCATATTTTCAAATAAGTGGTATACGTGTACACTGGGTAGGCCTGTCATGCAGATAAAAGGCCTATTGCATCGCATATCTCCCATGTACAATCGCGTATTTGCGCTGAGCGAGATCAAGAGAGGTAAAGAGTCAGCATGCTCAGGACTTCTTGTCTCTGTATAACATTCATGAATGGTAGGCAGTGGATTCACAGATAAACCCCATAGGGAGAGAGAGAGACGTAAACGTGTAAATCGATGAACGAAGTTGGATCATGATCACAAACGCTGACTAGGAGGGCTGTGACGTCACAAGGACGTCTCCATGCAGTGGATCGTCCGATAGCAGCGCTGCGTCGTCGACGGCGAGACCAGGCGATGCCCCTCGTCGTCACGTTGTCGCCTTGGCAACGACGTCAGGTGACCTTGACCTCCGCTGGAAATGCGCCTCATCCATAGCGCGTCCTCGTAGGCGGGCGGGGCCTCGAACTCGGACTCTGAGGAGTCTGGCGTTTGCATAGGGAGGAAGGAGCAGTCAGCCCTGGGGTTCCAGATCACAGTTCCTAAGTCCGGGCTGTCCTGATATCTCACTGGGCCCACGCGAGGCAGGGGAAGGAGCTGACGCGGCCGTCTAGAGGCAGAGGAGGAGGCGGGCCCACCGTTCACAGAGTTCTCGGCGCGGATGGAGTCCAGTCGCCATGCAGGCCCGTGGGGAGGTGTGGACTGTTCCCGCACGAACCCGCAGTTTACTCCAGAATCTTCAGAGCAAGACGCCACACCTGTAACGGTGTCCTTTCCCTCCACGCCCCCGCTTGCGCTTCGATGCGGCCAGTGGGGCACGCGACCCGTCACACAGCGGCTGATGCTCACGGTGGATCGCGAGGGGTGAAGCTGGATGACGAAGTCTTCGGGTGTCTCTGGCGTCGGGGGCAAAGGCTGCGCTGCGTTAGGGGTGTGGAAGTGCATGGACCCCGACAACCGCTTCCTCCACGGCCGCCATTGCCGCCGTCGGTTAGAGCCCGCCATGTCGGCGTTGGTCTCGTTGATGGTGGAGTCGTCGCACTCCACTCCCTCGTCCGCAGACACCAGCGCCTCCGACATGGCCTTGGCGCGGTCGCTGATGGCGTTGCAGCTGCTGTACCTGCGCACCGTGGTGAACATGGTCCTGTTGATGGAGCGGGTAAAGAAGCCACGGATGTAGCCACTGCTTCGCGACTGGGGCAGCGTCGTGAACGTCAGACTCCGAGGCGTGGGGGCCCCGGAGTTGGGCGTGACGTTGCCGTTGGAGTCGGTGGAGGGACAGCGTCCAGACAGTCGGTCCATGAGCAGCGCCTCGCTGTAGGAAGGCACGATGGCGTTGTTGTTGCAGATGTTCTGCTCCAAATCGGTACTGTTCATGGTGCTGACCCTGGACATGGTGTTTGGATGGCCGGGCTCCTCGTCGGGACACGGGCTGCCGAAGACCTTGTGGACGTGGTAGTGCAGGTGTGCTGTCTTGTACTCGATGATGACCCTGAGTGGCCAGGACAGCAGCAGGAAGGAGAGAACCCAGAAGATGACGTGAGAAACGTACCAGGGTAGGTGCTCGGGGTCGGCGAAAGCGATCATGTACTCCTTGAAATTTACGTTGAGAAGATCGATCCCTTCGCGTCCCTCCATGTAATCGTCTCGAGCCTCGTACTCCTGGAAAAACTGCGCTCGCTGGTCCTCCATCTCGCACTCAGCCTCCACAGAGGCGAAGGAGTAACCTTTCGTGAAACGGATCTTGGTCGCAGGATAGTCGTCTAAGCCTATGAGCTTCCGTGACACATCCTTGACCCCGCAGTGAGTAAAGTTGAATGCCGAGCCGGCGGTGCATGAGTTGACTCTTTCGTAGTAGACCTGGGTGGAGGTGAAGGCGTCCCCGTTGCGGTACCGTGTCACGTGACGAGTACGCCTGACGTAGTGGTAACAGATGGCTTTCCACCACACAATGGGGATGGCTTCCTGCATGGATCGCACTCGCTCGTACACAGAGGCGATGTCCACCTGAAATGATGCAATAGAAAACTGTGTTATGATTGATAAAACAATGCAAAAACACTACACAGAGACAAGATCCACCTGTAACAGTGCACAGGGAGAATATGCTAAAGTCAGTAGCAACCAAAAAGCGCTTCGAGGCAATGTTCTCCTGTAGAGATGCACAGAGAAAATGTATTAGTCAAATATCTAGGGCAAAGCAATAACTGAATATCAAAGCCCTATTCGCCTAAAAGGGGGTAAAGAATTACAATGCAATCAGTAGTTTAAGAACAATATGCTAAATCTATGTCTCCTTGTACGTGCGCTGTGTGAATATGCTTAGAAAGACACAGTAAGGGCAATGAGATAAATGTAAAAAGCAGTCCAATGATATATGTATGCCTGTGATAAGGCAGGGAACAGATGCATAACTATAGACAGCTAAGACAACGACAAGCCACATATACAAGACGTATGAGCGGACCTATACAGATATTCATGAATCTTTTTCGGACATTGATTAAAAATCTGAAAACGTCTTTGGGTCGATATTGTTCCTATACACGGCTCCTTTATTCTCCGCCCAAAGAAAACTACGTCAAAATTTCTCTTCAGTTGATTTGTTTTCTCCTCTTTCTCTCTCCCCCCCTCTCTCTCTCCCCCCCCTCTCTGTCTGTCTTTCTCTCTCTCTGTCTTTCTCTCTCTCTCTGTCTTTCTCTCTCTCTCTGTCTTTCTCTCTCTCTCTCTCTCTCTGTCTGTATGTCTGTCTGTCTGTCTGTCTGTCTGTCTGTCTGTCTGTCTGTCTGTCTGTCTGTCTGTCTGTCCGTCCGTCCGTCCGTCCGTCCGTCCGTCCGTCCGTCCGTCCGTCCGTCCGTCCGTCCGTCCGTCTGTCTGTCTGTCTGTCTGTCTGTCTGTCTGTCTGTCTGTCTGTCTGTCTGTCTGTCTGACTGTGTGTGTGTCTGTGTCTGTGTCTGTGCCTGTCTCTGTCTCTGTCTGTCTCTGTCTCTGTTTGTCTGTCTATCTCTCTCTCGCACGCTCGCGCGCGTGTGTGTGATATTTATCTGTAAATACGCTGTGGGAATGTTGCATCAATGTCTTTATCGTTTTGCTGGTCACAGGCAGACCTCTTGTTAAGAACTATTTAAACAATCACTGTAAGAGCACACACCGGGATGATAACAGTTCTCGTCAACTTGTGTGTGTGTCTCTCACTTCCTCTTCCCCGCAGATTTTCCATTCCTATCCGCTCACTTTCCTCACCCACCTCCTGCCATTTTCCTCTTACCCCTATTTTTTTACTTTCCCTAAACCCCCACTCCCCTTTTTCAGAAACACATGAGCACTAGTGTGGAAAAGTACAGAAGCTATAATAGGGACACATCTACCAAAAAAGTATTCATGAATAATTCTGTTTCGTCCTCTGAATGCACAGACAATTGGCTGTGCCTGGGGGGAAAGGAGTAAATAATACTAGCACTGGGATTTCCGGAACTCCTTGCTTCTCGCAGAAACATCTGCAGAAAGGTCAGATCAGAAGAGGTGGTGAGTCATTGTGGAAATTATCTGTAAATCTGGTGCAAACGGTAGTTGTCACCATACACTGATAACTCTCATAGATGAATCTGACATGAAGTTTCGATTTTTTTATCGTGTGTCTGTGCTTTCCTTTCATGCATTAAAATCCCATTGAGAGTTCAGAAGTTCAACATTCAAGAGGGATGAAGAGAAAGGTGAGGGAGACACTGTAGCTCATGCCCCAACGGAGGTAACTTTTGTTCTCTTGACACATGTTAAAGGCACGTTTTAAACGAGAGTGACATCGACAGTGATCGATTTCTTACGGTACCCAACAGTCCATCCATTTGCCTTTTGTTGCTACTATTGATGCCAGGTGTACAAATAACTGACTGTGCCTGAAGGGGAAAGTTTCAACTAAAAGGCAAAAAGAGGAATGGTGGTTATGGTAACATGACAAAAGAAGGGTAAGTATGTGGGCCTTAAACATTGTTTGGGGAAAGTAGGCCAGACTGAGACTGCGTACATGTGTATTTATATATGTGTGTGTGTGTGTTTGTGTGTGTGTGTGTGTGTGTGTGTGTGTGTGTGTGTGTGTGTGTTGTGTGTTTGTGTGTGTGTGTGTGTGTGTTTGTGCGTATGTGTGTATGTGTGCCTGCGTGCGTGTGTGTGTGTGTGTGTGCGTATGTATGTGTGTGTGTGTGTGATTGTGTTCTTGTGTGTGTATATGTGTGTTTGTGTGTGTGTGTGTGTGTGTGTGTGTGTGTGTGTGTGTGTGTGTGTGTTTATGTATGTCATGTATGCCAAGGTATGTATGTTCCAGAGCGTGTGTGTCCAGGATAGGACTGACAAGCCACTCCCGCACACACCAACGAAGAGTGCACTAGCGACATCATGGACTCCGATGGTCAACCAACAAAAAAACAACAACAAAAAAGACATTTCTGTATTAGATTCACCTGAATATAAATCAGATGGGAAAAAATAGCTGAAAACGCGTTTTTACTTAAATAGTGCTATAGGGAAGATTGGACAGCACGCAATGCCTTGTTTATCTTCAATCCCCCCCCAATAATTGAAAAAAGTTCAGAAAGAGCAGGAAAAAATTTGACTCGATCGCATTACCCACAACTTTTTTGTCCGTGTGTGTGTGGCCTAACCGCAGTGGGGATGTCTTGTTCTCACAGCGACGTGTTTTATAAGGTCAGATCAGATTAGCTGGAAAATTATTGTAGAAAGTATCTGCAAAATTGGTGCAGAAAAGTGTAGTAACTATTATTTTTTAGCTATTACAGTTGAATATTACATGCATTTATGGATATTTTGGTGTGTGTATTATTTTTCTTTTCTTTTCATGTCTTGAAATCCCACTAATAATTTGGTAATATTTAAACTCGAGAGGAATAGAGAGGAGGGGGAAGGAGGCACAAATATAGATGGTTCATTGGAGGCAATATGTGTTCTCTCGAATAAATTTTTTAAGCAACTTTTGAACGAGAGTGAAAATGACGTGGATCGATTTCTTGCTGCACCCAGCGTTCCAGCCCTTTTCTTCACAGGGCCTCCTTGGAAATGTTGTTACATTACAATGAATAATGTTCCATCAGCTTTAAAACTCCTTCCGTTTCTCATCTCGTCCTATCTCGTTTCTTTGCTGACCCCGCATATTTTCTTTCTATCTCTTCATTCATTTGTTTTCACCTCATCTTTTCCTTTTATTTCCATTTCACTCCACTCCATCCTGCTTCATTTAACATATCACGCATCGTGTTTAATACGTTTTCTACGATAGATGTAATATCCAGTACATTTCACAGTTTACACATTGTGTTCAATACATCCCTCACATCACATGTCATATTTATTCCATTCCACACATCACGCATTGCGTTCTATGCGTTCTACACATCATGCATCTCAGTCTGTAAATGTCATGCTCTACCTCATGCACCTCCAGTGCATTCAATATATCATGTATGTTTCTTACATTACATATCATATCCAAGACAGAAGGAGCAGAAAGAACGTGTGGACCATCTCTACACCATCCGCCTTCGTTTGCAGAGAGTGAGTAAGGGACTGCCAGTCCGGGGTTAAACTGACCAGTCATTCCCTATGCTGTCTCTCTCTCTCTCTCTCTCTCTCTCTCTCTCTCTCTCTCTCTCTCTCTCTCTCTCTCTCTATCTCTCTCTATCTCTCTCTCTCTCTCTCTCTCTCTCTCTCTCTCTCTCCCCCACACACACACACACTCTCTCTCTCTCACTCTCTCACTCTCACTCTCTCGTTCTCACACACTTTCACTCCGTCTGTCCGTCTGCCTTCCCTTCTTTCTCTCTCTCTCATTCTCTGTCTCTCATTCTCTCTCTCTCACTCTCTCTCTCTTTCTTTTTCTCTCTCTCACTCTCTCCTTTCTCTCTCTTTCTATCTTTCTTTCTCTCTCTCACTCTCACTCTCTCCTTTCTCTCTCTCTCTTCTATCTCTCTACCCCCTCTCTCTCTATCTCTCTCTCTCTCTTTCTCTCTCTCTCTTGCTCGCCCTTACCTCTCTTCTTCCCTCCCTTCTTCCCTCCCTCCCTCCCCTCTCTCTCTCTCTCTCTCTCTCTCTCTCTCTCTCTCTCCCTCTCTCCCTCCCTCCCTCCCTCCCTTCCTCCTTCCCTCCCTCCCTCCCTTCCCCCCTCTCTCCCTTCCTCCCTCTCCCTTCTCCCACCTTGTACTGGAGCTCCACGCGCGTGTGGGAGTGCCAGCACTCCACCAGGTACACCAGGTACAGCATGATGACGAAGGCGACGGGGATGTAGATGTAGCCGTCGTTGCAGGGGGAGGGTTCCTCCAGGAAGGAGGGGGAGGGGTACACGTCCTCCACGTCCCAGCCCCCCGTGGCCGATGGCGGCGCCAGACGGCACCAGGAGATTGCGGCCAGGCAGCCCAGGATGAGCAGCGTCAGGATCAGGCACTTCCAGTGCGCGTCGCGTCTCAGGGAGCCGCAGAAGGACTGCTTGACTGGCCGCTGCTGTAGTGAGAGAGGAGAAGGATGTGAGGGGCGATGACAACAATGACAAAGACGACGACTACTCCTTACGTTTTGTCTTTGTCGGCATCGTCGTCGTTTGAATCGTCGTCATCGGACTGATCGCCTTTGTCAAATAAACGGTTTTGTTCTGTTCTTTTCCGACTCACGATGTGGTCATGGCGTCGTCATCGTCATCGTCGTCGTCATCATCGTCGTCGTCGTCGTCGTCACCACCACCACCACCACCATAACTACCACCACAACCCCCACCTCCACCACCACGATCACCAGCATCTTTGTTCATATTGGCTTTGTTTATTTGATGTTCATTTTGGAGGCTTTCATCCCAGGTCGCCGAAAAGCAATTCCCAGTGCTTATTGGGGGTCGCCAAGTCCTACAAATGTTTTCCATGTGTCCATGTGATGGTCTGGCTGTCAGGCAACTCTGCTATGCAATCCTAGGTCTTTAAATTGTGCTTGGGGAAAAGGTCGAAGTATGAATATTAAGTGAATGGGCTTTCGATGCCGTAAATAAATTAGTAGACTCTAGGACACACTAATGTGCCACAAGAAACATATTTTCCCCTGAAGTAGGTCACGTCCATGATGCACCCTTTTACATGTATGGCTAAATCTTAATACTTGCATTGCCACCTGTTACGGAGCAAATAGTCATCAGAGATCACGGCTGATATCCACGGAACACAAACAGGGCATCGCGAAAACAGTTGCTGCACAATGAGCGATGGACAGACGCAGACTCTGAGATATAACATCCCTGGCTATGATTCCTCTTCAGCAGAGGCAGACTTCCCAGGCTCTGGTCCAGCAGTCCGCGGCGATCCAAAGGGCAGTTTCCGGGATTGTTCTGTAGTGGTCGCTTTAATCATACAATAGTCGGTTTTAACCCTTGGACGGGAAAGAGGACAGCGACTGGTTTTGGAAACGTATTAATTACAAACTCTGACCGACAGCCTTTGCGTATGATTATAGTGATCACTATGTAAAAGACCGGAAATGCCTTTTGGATTGCTTGAGATTGCTTGGGATTGCTTTGGATTGCTTTGGATTGCTTGGGATTGCTTGGGATTGCTTGGGATTCATGTGCATAGTCTTGGGAAACCCACGTAGCCTCTGAGGACAGATCAGTGTCACAAAAATTGGATCAGATAAGACTCGTAATCAGTCACGTGGAAGAGAGAGCACCACCAACCTGTAAATGGCAATGAGGTTTACCCCTTCGTGTTACAAAAGTTCTCACAGACAGCTCCGCTGGGCAGAACACCCGCCAAGCATGGAGGATACGCGATTGCCCAAAGCTGTGCTCAATGGAGCGCTCTGCCTGGGCAAACGGGACAGAGAAACCCCACGAAAGCGCTTCAAGGATTAACTGAAGCGCCAGCTCAGTGCGGCTGCAATCCCAGAGTAAGACTAGGAAGGCATTGACAAAAACAGGGACAGCTGAAGGGCATTGTCAAAGCGGGGTTCTGTGACCTTCGAAACAGCTAGAGAGGCCGTAAAAGATAAGCACAGACGGAAGAAAACATTGGCTGCCCAGAGCCCACTACCCAGATAATTATTACCGTGCCGAATGTGTACCAGAGTGCATCGATCTAAGTCTGGCCTACACAGTCACCAGAGGGCGTGTCGCCAGAGACTTTCTTCCCATCGAACCTCGGACCCGAGGAACCAGCCATCATCTTCATCATCATCATCATCATCGTCATCTTCATCACACAAACACAGCAATTTTCGCTCTGCTTGAAGACAGAAAACACCGAGACAGAGAGGGCGAAGACCTGATAAATATCCGAGATGTTATTCAGTCAGTCGGGGCAGAGGCCACGGTACAGTGGAGTGGGATACTCACGCTTCTTTTTTATGTATATCACTAACAAAGCGTTTACAGAGGTACAATGATGTTAGTACTGTAGCAGATTGCACTCCGTGAATTTGTGTTTCTTTGCTTGTGTGAGGAGATCATAACTCACAACCTAATTAGAATAGAATTGTCCATGTATAATTGTTTGAGAGGTGTTCACTGTATTACGGCCTCGAGGCCAAGGGAGATTGAGATAAACGAGAGGCTGCATCGAAGCCGACAACACGTATGAAAGCCTAAGTGCCTGTTGCTTAAGAAGCTTGATTGGACGCAAGGCTGAAACACGTCTACAACTACTTCAACCGAGATAACGAAGAAAATCATTGTATTTATATATCACTATTCTGGCCCAGAAGATATGCACAAAACAGCACACGCGCTCTAGTGTAGTAGTTGCTTCACACTGGGAAACGTTTACACTAACTGCAGTCAAGTACCTTAAGAAGACCATGTTCCTTCAGCCAACCCTTGTGCACTTCTTCCATCCAACAAAAGCATAGCGTCCATAGCTATGCGCCATCCGTCTTGCATCTTGATGAATCGCATAGCTCTTGTCGTCAGCGCAGGAGTCAGCTATTCTGTCTTCATTTCCGTCTCGTATTATGCCGAGACTGCCCTCGGAAACCTGGCATCTGCCTTCAGTGCAGGGATTAGACGGCTCCAAGAAGGGGGAAATATACATGAGTCGACTGCCACGCAACTGCGTAATGGAATATTTCAGGTCCACCATCCTGCCACTGCATGGGTCTCCCTTGCTGACCCTCCCCCGACAAGGAAGGCTGACGAGTGCCCTGGGTGAGAATTAGAGATGCTGCCTGCATCCCAGATAGAATGCAAAGCGGTGTTGGATGCCTTGGACATTTCCTAGAGATATGAGCGTTCTCGGAGGTAATTTCATTTCGTCCCTCAGGAAATACGGGCGTCTCCCCTTGCAAACTATGGCCATTTGACTCTTAGGGAATTCTGACCCTGAGGCCGTTTATCTATAGGATGCTAATGATTGGCAAACATCCCCTGATGCGATTTCTTTTAGGTCTACGGCTTGACCAAGGAGCAAACAAAAAAACCACCTTGGCGACCTTGATCTCGAGGAATGACAGCAAACTGCTCCATGTTTTTGTTTGTTTCGGTGCTTGAGTGCTCGCATGTGCTTGTCTGCGTGTATGCGCGCGTACCTTGCGTGTCTGTGTACCGGTTAGGCGTGCGAGTGTGTTCGTGTGTTCATGATTGTGTCTGTGTGTGTGTTTGTGTGTGTGTGTGAGTGTGTGAGTGTGTTTGTGGATGTGCTTGTATGTGTGTGAGTGAGTGTGTTCGAGTTTGTGTCTGTGTGTGTGATTGTGTGCTTGTGTGTGTGTGCGTGTGTGAGTGTTGGCTTATGAGTGTGTGTGTGTGTGTGTATGTGTGTGTGTGTGTGTGTGTGTGTGTTCATGTGTTTGTGTTTGTGTATGTGCTTGTGTGTGTGAGTGTGTTTATGTGTTTGTGTTTTTGTATGTGCTCGTGTGTGTGTGAGTGAGTGTGTTCGTGTTTGTGTCTATGTTTGTGATTGTGTGTTTGTGTGCGTGCGTGTGTGTGTGTGTGTGTGTGTGTGTGTGTGTGTGTGTGTGTGTGTGTGTGTGTGTGTGTGTGTGTGTGTGCGTGTGTGTGTGTGTTGGCTTATGTGTGTGCGTGCGTGTGTTGGCTTGTGTGTGTGTGTGTGTGTGCATGTGTGTGCGTGCGTGTATGTGTTTGGAAATGTGCAAGTGTGTATGTAAAAGTGTGCACGCACGCTGGCGTATAAGTGTGTTTGCGTGTGTGTGTGTGTGTGTGTGTGTGTGTGTGTGTGTGTGTGTGTGTTGGGTTATGTGTGTGTTGGGTTATGTGTATGTGTGAATTTATGAGTGTGTGTGTGTGTGTGTGTGTGTGTGTGTGAGAGAGAGAGAGAGAGAGAGAGAGAGAGAGAGAGAGAGAGAGAGAAAGGGAGTGGGTTGGTACATGTGCGTGTCATTTATTCATTGTGTTGAATACTAGGAAAACAGCTGACTGTTTAAGAGAGCGCATTGTCAAGTGATCATCATTTCGTGTTAGTGTGTGTCTGTGTGTGTGCGTGCGTTCCTGCGTCCGTGCGTGTGTGCGTGCGTGCGTGTGTGTGCGTGTGCATGTGTGTCTTTTAAGGTGTTAGCTCTGACGATGTGTTTACAAGTGCATCGTGCCCGTCCTTCCCATGTTCACGCATGAATGTTGTGGGGTTGTGAGGAATTTAGGAACAGGAATGCACCGTAGTTTAAGCTTGCCATTTTTTTCCCATTTTAACTTTATTTTGTATCGCCCGAGTGAGCGTCTTGTACCACATTTCGGCACACGACTGTATTACAATGCTGAACGCATATGCACGAGACCCAGACGCGACAATTATGCGGCCCTAAAGAAGAATCGATTCCTTGGTCAGCCTTTGAAAGAAAATTTTGTTTACGTTCGGACCGACTTTCGGGCACTTTGAAGCCTCGACAGAGAGCTCTTTTGGAAGAAACCCTTCTCGTTTGAAGCGCTTTCAAGTCTAATTGGTGTTGGACGCGCTGGTTGGGGGTCGTCAAATTGAAGATGGCAGATGGGCCACGAAACCAATATCGGCGGAAATCCCCACTGAGAGAAATTTGGCTTAGCTCTCTTTTTTGTCCTTCAGCACTCGAGGATCAGCCCAGTATTTTTAAGGAAGAGACCAACCCGGTTTTTTATTTTCTCTTGTTCTCTCTCTGTCTTTCTTTTTTGGGCGTCGTAGCCTGGGCTTTGGGCGTCGCCCCTTACGCGGTGCCCTCGCCTCGTCGTCGCTTCGTGGCGTGTTGAAGAACAGTTCGCCCACTTCCTTGCTCCATGTCCTCTCTCGCCTTCTCACCACAACTGAGTGACACCTAATTTCAGGGCAGTGCTTTTGACGCGTCGCTCAGCCCTTACGCCGAAAAGGAGTGGCGAATTTTCTGAGCCGGTGCACGTCACCGCAGTTAACTAAAGTTTAATCTCCTCCTGGAGCTCACCAAGCGTGGAAGCCTTCGTTGGAAAGAGCGTCTTGAACGTCAGAGAGTTATCACCCCCTGGACATGACTCGTGTGTGGGAGTGTCTTAAGAGCAGAAAAGTGTTATCGTCAACGCCTGGTGGACCTCGTGACGAAAGCTAGGAGGTAAATTGGACAAGTGTCGTCGCAAATCTTGCTTTTACTTTCACGTTCTGGAAAGATCGCTCGGAATTTGAAGGAAGCAGGCATCCCTAACGTATTGAGTTTCGCTGTACAACGTTTTAACAAAGTGGAACGTGTTTTGTTCAAGCCGTAATGAGACAAAATGAGTATGCATGTTTCACTGAGAAAAGATCATTGCAAACAGCAGAGTTATATCAATCTCTGTCGACATTAAAAATATGTTGTTTGCTTAGAAAAATCCTTAACATCAGCAGCTCCAGGGACTACGTGAGTGAATTTGCTAGTCATTCAGTGGCGTGTCCTTCACGCTTTTTCATGTAGTCCTTCTCTCTCTCTCTCTCTCTCTCTACTTCTCTCTCTCTCGCTTTCTACTTCTCTTTCTTTCTTTCTCTCTATTTTTGTATCTCTTTCTCTACTTCTCTCAGTTTTTTCTCTACTTCTCTCTCTCTCTCCTTCTCTCTCTACTTCTTTCTTTCTGTACTTTTCTCACACTCTCTCTCTCTCTCTCTCTCCCTGTACGTGTGTGTGTTTTGCCTGTTCTCTCCGCCTGTTTGACTATCATACTTCCTTGAACCCTTTCTTCTTTCACCCTTCCTACTTTTCAACTGCACCAAGCATTTTCTATCCTGTCCTCGCTCTCCTCTTTGATCTCTACGTCCTTCCTGCCTCGCTGGTTTGTCTTCCCTCACGGCCATATCTGTGCTCCCTCACTTTCATACCCTTCTTTTCTCTCCAGTTCTGTTTTCTTACTTGTGTACTTGTCTACAGTGATTACCTTGCTTCCTTTGTGCTTCATTTGTGCTTCCTTTCATCTTTTTTCATTCTCTCGTCTTTTATATCTTTTCTGTCTGATTTCCTTATTTTATGCACCAATAGGATCTGCCTGTCAGACGTACGCTGCACGACCGTTGTCTCTGCTTATAAACAGAAGACAACTGAAGCCGTTGAGTGTTGTACTTAACGTAGAAGTAATGACTATGCCCTTTGTGTTGACGTGCAGACCAAAATGACTGCATGGCCATCATGTCTATAATTGTAACTGTTAAAGATTTGAGGGCGGCCACAAGAAAAGCAACTGCCACCTTCTAGGAGTCCAGACAAAGCCGACTTGCTTTTACCAGGTAGAGAAGAAGGGTTGCAGCTCAGGACATCTACAGAGCAGCCCTCCACTGCCCCCACTGTGCCGGTCAACGTGGCTCGCGTAGCGAGTCACATCAACACTCACATCCGGAGGTGAGATCAGACTACACAGTCTGCCCTTGTCGCTTGCGAAAGGCAACCCGCATGCATTGTAAAATGTCCTGAAAGAACTGGTTTCAATGTGTGATTTCTCATAACTGGGCCTCTCAACTAATTCTTAGAACAGCCCAAAGTACAGCAATAGACGGCGATAAGGACAAAAAAGTACTCAAAGAAATAGCCTTTACTGTGGCAACAAGAAAATTGTTCAACCTTAGAGTCATTTGCATCGAAATAATTGCCTAGTAGAATATCGAAGTGGTAAATGGTAATAGCATCTGGACGTTCTTCACAAGCGTTATTACAAATTCAACATGTTCCACTTTTGCATGCTTATCACCATTGTACCATCTACTGGGAATGAAGTAAAAAAGTTCCTTCTTGTTTAAATGCATTAGTCAATAAATTCCTTCTTGTGCCAGTCACGCAATTCTCCAATGTTTCTTACATTGCTTTCCTTGGTGCACCGGACCTAAAAGGTAATATTGGTACGCTTTCTAGCTTCTCCGAATATGAGTGTTACATGCATGATTATGTGAATGTAAAGTTGTGTTTAATTATTGTGTGGCTGTGTACGTGAGTGTATCTTTGAAGTGCATATATGCACTTCCTTGTGTGAGTTGCAGGTGTATTTTGGGGGTGGGGTGGGTTCGTCTCTTGGTTGTGTATCTGCATTGCGTATTGTATTTCACACACGTGCACACATTCACACGCGCGCGAGAGCTCACAGAAAGGGGGGGGGGGGGGGCAAGCAGGCAGACAGGAAGGCAGCCATACAGAGACAGAGAGCGTACAACGTAATTCCTTCCAAATAAATAAGACTTTCAAGACAGTGATGAAAATGATACGGTAGGGTGTGTGGGAAATGAAAACATTTAAAAGGCAGATTTCAAACCGCAGTAAACATCTCTATGATGTACTTTAAACAGGAACGCTTGTAATCATGGCGATTGATATCAACACTACATCACCAAAGTACACAACTCTGTATATTTATATATGTTCTCTTCTTAAACAGTCTCTTAGTCCTTTTGAGGAAGTCATGCCCAGTGCACCATCACATGCACAAACAAAACGTTGACAGAAGAGATTTGCAATAAGCTTAGCCTCTTACCATCACATGCACAAACAAAACGTTGACAGAAGAGATTTGCAATAAGCTTAGCCTCTTACCATCACATGGGCAGCAATACGAATGTAAATTGGCATCTGGTCGTTGCCTTAAGCGAACAATCTGATCAAAACACATCCATTCTATCCGTCATCTACCATGTGTCCTCCATTCCTCTGTTCCTCGCCCGACTACTTCAGTCTATTGACAGACCAGTGACCTGCTCGTGTGGGAATACCTTCACGATATCGTCATACAACCCTTTTGGCATAAGTGACGGTATAATCAATCGGCCCGGCGATCAGGGAGTGCATTGACATTCGTTTTGAAATCCAGACACGAGTGAGGAGTGAGTCTCTGTATAAAACCACACCTTTACTTTTTTGTAATAATATGTATTGATCCAGACGCCTGTTACTAAATCTCTACGTACTCGGTCCTTCTCGGCCATATGAACACGTGATCTCCATTTTCCAGTTGTACGGGTCCTAAATGGACACTCTGGCATTAAATTGCATGTCATCGGTGCATGTGACACTGCATGTTCATCCTGCTTATCATGCTTTTTCATCTCGATGTTGCGAACTGACGAATAAATAAATAGGGATTTTTTTAAAAGAGTGGGAAGATGTTATAATAATAATAATAATAATAATTTATTATATTTATAAAGCGCCTTTCCCGAGGTTCTAAGCGCGTAACATATATACATACATATACAAAATAAACATACAACACACAGTCTATACATTTAGTCATCCAGTCATAGTCAAACACATGCATTCAGATGTACACAGTCAGACTGACAATATACTATACAAATATTTACACAGATGTCAAGATGTACGTGGGGGTAGAGGAGGGGGGGGGGGTTTGGTTGCGGCAGGATTCTAACGAATTCACAAGTAATATTGCTGAAAAAGGTAGGTTTTGAGGTTGGATTTGAAGGAAGAGATGGAGGTAGAGTGTCGGATATTGTGAGGGAGAGAATTCCACAGTTGAGGGCCATAGTATGAGAAAGAGCGAAAGCCATGAGTTCTGCGCTTGAAGCGACCTTGGCGGAGGAGTCGGGTGTCAGCAGAAGAGCGGAGTGAGCGAGAAGGGGTGTACAGAGAGACCAGATCAGAAGAGAGTAGGCAGGTGCAGATTCAGAGATGATGTTTGTAGCAGAGACATGCAGTCTTATACTTGATACGTTCAGAAACAGGCAGCCAGTGGAGATCTTTCATGAAAGGAGTGCAGGGTTGTCGGTGACGCGCTCTAAAAATGAGGCGGGCAGCACAGTGTTGGACTTTCTGCAGAGGTTGGAGAGTAGAGTCAGGGCAGCCTATCAAAAGAGAGTTGCAATAATCTAATCTGGACAAAATGCAGGAAGTGACCAGAGTTTTAGTAGCATCAACTGTGAGAAATTTTCTGATAGAACTAATTCTTCTGATCTGGAAGTAGCAGGTCTGACATACTGCAGCTATGTGTTGTTTCATTGACATGCTAGAGTCCATGATGAAACCGAGGTTTCTAGCACTGGCAGAAAAAGAGATTTCACTAGAACCTATTGTGATAGTGGAAGGAGGAGTTGGGGTTACAGCAGGTGATCCAGAGAAGAGAAGGGCTTCAGTTTTTTCAGCGTTCAACTTTAATTTGTTTGTAGTCATCCAGGACTTGATGTCAGAAGAACAGTTTTCAAAGGTATGTACCAATGCTAGGATTTCTGAAGGCTTGCATGATTGTTGGAGTTGTGTGTCATCTGCAAATAGGTGGTGATTGACTGCGTGTTGTTGTATGACAGTTGATAGAGGAGTAGTGTACAGTACAAAGAGAACTGGCCCGAGCATCGAACCCTGAGGGACGCCAAAAAGCAGAGGAGAAGAAGGAGAAGATATGTTGTTGACAGACACATACTGTGTACGGTCATGGAGGTAAGACTGGAACCACTGAAGAGCTGTGGAGCGAATGCCGAAGACAGTTTTAAGACGAGACAGAAGAACAATGGTATCGAAAGCGGCCGAGTTATCCAGGAGAAGCAGAACAGAGAGTTTATCATCATCCAGAGCAGAGAGAATGTCATTTACAACACGGAGCAGAAGAGTCTCGGTGCTGTGGCCAGCTCTATACGCTGACTGAAGAGGGTTGCAGAGGTCGTTAGCTTCAAGGTGAGACAGAAGTTGACTGAGGACTACTTTTTCGAGAATTTTGGAAATGAAGGGTAGATTCGAAACTGGTCTATAGTTCTTAAGCTGATTCTTGTCTAGGGAGGGCTTTTTGATCAAGGGTATGACTACAGCAGTTTTCAGGTCAGTATAAACAGTGCCGGAGGAGAGAGAGGAATTGATGAGGTTGGTAATGATAGGCAGAAATAAGTCAAGGTTTTCGTACAACAAGTCTGTAGGGACAGGATCCAGCTCACAAGACTTGGGAACGGTATTCTTCAGAATGTCACGGACGAACTGCTCCGTCACAGGAGTGAAGCAATCGAGAAAGGAGCCAGAGTAGTGTGGAGAAGAGGGTAAAGATGTGGGGTCAGGTGGAGGAAAGTTGTCCCTAATTGTCTGTATCTTTTCAGTGAAGTAGTCAGAGAACACAGAGGGCAAGGCCTGAGGATCATGACCAGAAGGGAGAGGAGAAGCGGTGTTTTTTCCAAGCAGAGAGTTGAAATTGTGAAAAAGCTCTTTACAAGTCCTGCTAGCTAGAACCTGTGCAGAAAAATAAGCAGTCTTTGCACTGTCTACCAGTTCAGTTACTTTGTGTTTGACAGACTCAAAGATGTCTTTGTGGATGGTCAGCTTTGACTTCAGCCAGCGCCTCTCCGCCCGACGACGCTCACGTTTCAGTTCGCCA
>JAWQFJ010017178.1:0-5000 GCA_034096865.1 Theodoxus fluviatilis
AAGAGCCTTATTTCTCCGACAGAACTGATGAACTGCTTGATTGTTAGACGTATGTAGTGATGTTTCTTGGGGTTGGATGCCAAATTTTGTGACCTACCATATCCGTACAACAAGTTCAAAAACTTGGCCAACATGTGTCTCACACACACACACACACACACACACACACACACACACACACACACACACATACACATACAAACACAGGTACATACACACACACACACACACACACACACACACACACACACACACACACACATATCCACGCAAAAAAACAGAGCCACAAAAACTATCCAAAGCCGAGACATATCCACATCCAAAACATGCCCAGAGCAAACTGCAGAAATGGGAAGCACACTCACTTTTGGCGAAGCTTGTTCCTGTAGACAGTGCCGTGACCAGTGCTTCCGCGGTAGTTGACAGTGAGGACCGCAAAGCCACGGCTAGTGAAGTACTGCTGACGTAGGCTGAGCTCACAGTTGAAGGCACCGGTGGGCCCCCCATGAGCTCGCACCAGGAGAGGGGGGAGGGTGCCTTCAGGGGCCACAAAGTCCTTGTTGGCCGGAGGGTAGAAGTAGCCATAGGCAAAGTCGCCATCAGAGGTGGGGAAGCTGATCTCCTCAGGAATGCTAAAGTACTTTTCGTCACAGACCTTCTCCTGCGAGGCAAAGACTACGGTGGGCTCCTGCAAGCACAAGTCATGAAAATACAAACAGATTTTAAGGGTGAAAATCACTGTAGGTAAATAGCCAAATGAAACAAGCATGTTCAAATTATACAACTGAAGTTATTGCTATACTGGTTTGGTTTGGAAGTTTAGTGTGACATATTTCATTCAAAAACGGGGGATATCAAAATGAAAATGAAAACAAATTAAATAAGATAATCTACCTCAGGACACATGATGGACACTACAATGGTATGTACCTTGGCCCAGGACACAGAGACTGGAAACATCACTCAAAATGACATCAAAATAATCTCTTCCATACGATACAACAACTCCCATTACATTCCTCTTTGGACTGGAGATTGAAACTGCAATACAATACCTACCTTGGATCAGGACAAGACGTAGCAATGGCACCAACTTTGGGACTGGAGACAGACATTCAAATCACACAGATCTACTACTGGACTGGAGACAGACATTCAAATCACACAGATCTACTACTGGACTGGAGACAGACATTCAAATCACACAGATCTACTACTGGACTGGAGACAGACATTCAAATCACACAGATCTACTACTGGACTGGAGACAGACATTCAAATCACACAGATCTACTACTGGACTGGAGACAGACATTCAAATCACACAGATCTACTACTGGACTGGAGACACCCACTGAATCACTGCCTACCTTGGGATTGGACAGAGGGACTGCAATGACAGCGGGGAACTGCACAGGTGAGGATGCCAGGCAGCACACCCAGTCCCCTGCCAGGCACACCTCGCTGTGAAGACAGAAGCTCGTCTCCATCGGTTCCAGGGCTCCAGTCTTTAGGTCCAACAGACCCAGCTCCTGCATGCAGCCAAAGGTAAAACTGTTGGCACCTTTCCACCCTCCTCCAGCAAGGGCATAGGACACATCAGTTCTAAGAAACATTGCAGTATTGCTGAACTCTCACATCTAGAGTATTTTGGGAGCCTGTAGAATCTTTGTTTGTTCCCTATAGTAGACTAGTAGTTGTCTGTTAAGGAATTGAATTATTAAGATAAGCATCAACTACAAATCTTCATATCACCTGTTCTTCATCCTCTCTGGGAAAACATTCCATAACAAACATGTTAAAATATTTACAGCCATTAATCTGCCAGCACTCATAATGTGACTATAAAGGCACAACCTGGTAACCACGGAAAGAACAGCATATAACAGCTAGAGTTCAGGCTAAAGACCAAATACAATGGAGACCATATTTGGTGAACAATGAAAAACAGACACAGGATCTAAAGCAAAACACTACTGAACAGGAAGTTTCCATATTGACATAATAGTGTGTATGTAGAATCAAGATGAAGAATAATGGAACATTATGACGAGTCGGCATTTGTAGGCTATGAAAACCATCGAGGGCTATAGAGGGCAAATGATCACAAGAGCTGGTTAGAGTAAGAACAAACATATTTCCCTAGTTATTCACATTTGACAAATCCTGTTGAGAGATGGTGGGTCTATTCTTACTCCCACCCCACAGGAGATCATTCAGATCCAATCACATCACAGTATAAACTCACCCTGCCATAGGTGGTGATGACACGCTGGTTGCCGGCATGGCAATAAGCAGGGCCGCGAAACATCCACTGTGGCGACCCTATTTCCTGCTTGCAAGAGAGCACACAGCGATACGGGGAAGCAGGCTCCGTAGCTGCACGCAGGATGTAGAGGTTCCACCAGTTCCCCTCGTCACTGATGAAGAGCAGGTCTCCCTCCGGAGTCCAGGAGGGTGCCATCACACTGACACCTTCTCCACCTGCAACCTGAATGAACAAATGAATGAATGAACGAACAAACAAACGAATGAATAAAAGAATGAATGAAAGAAAGAATGAATCAATGAACAAATGAATGAACAGATGAATGAATGAAGAAATGAACAAACGATCGAACATATGAATGAATGGTTGAAGTTTTACAGAATGTGTAGGCTATGTAAGGCCATTGATAACAAAATCATTGGAACGATTAAGTGTAATAACAAGTCAAGTCACAATTCCCCCAGTTGTTTGCCTTTCACAAATTGCACAGGGAAACATGGTCAGTCTGTTCTTATCCCCTACCCACAGGGAGACCTGGTCCGTCTATTTTTATCCCCTACCTACAGGGAGACCTGGTCCGTCTGTTTTTATCCCCTACCTACAGGGAGACCTGGTCCGTCTGTTTTTATCCCCTACCTACAGGGAGGCATGGTCCGTCTGTTCGTATCCCCTACCCACAGAGAGACATGGTCCGACTGTTCTTATCCCCTACCCACAGGGAGACGTGGTCTGTCTGTTCGTATCCCCTACCCACAGGGAGACGTGGTCCGACTGTTCTTATCCCCTACCCACAGGGAAACATGGTCTGTCTGTTCTTATCCCCTACCCACAGGGAGACGTGGTCTGTCTGTTCTTATCCCCTACCCACAGGGAGACGTGGTCCGTCTGTTCGTATCCCCTACCCACAGGGAGACGTGGTCCGACTGTTCTTATCCCCTACCCACAGGGAGACGTGGTCTGTCTGTTCGTATCCCCTACCCACAGGGAGACATGGTCCGTCTGTTCTTATCCCCTACCCACAGGGAAACATGGTCTGTCTGTTCTTATCCCCTACCCACAGGGAGACGTGGTCTGTCTGTTCTTATCCCCTACCCACAGGGAGACGTGGTCCGTCTGTTCGTATCCCCTACCCACAGGGAGACGTGGTCCGTCTGTTCGTATCCCCTACCCACAGGGAGACGTGGTCCGTCTGTTCTTATCCCCTACCCACAGGGAGGCATGGTCCGTCTGTTCTTATCCCCTACCCACAGGGAAACATGGTCTGTCTGTTCTTATCCCCTACCCACAGGGAGACGTGGTCCGTCTGTTCTTATCCCCTACCCACAGGGAGACGTGGTCCGTCTGTTCTTATCCCCTACCCACAGGGAGACATGGTCCGTCTGTTCTTATCCCCTACCCACAGGGAGACGTGGTCCGTCTGTTCTTATCCCCTACCCACAGGGAGACGTGGTCCGTCTGTTCTTATCCCCTACCCACAGGGAGGCATGGTCCGTCTGTTCTTATCCCCTACCCACAGGAAGACGTGGTCCGTCTGTTCTTATCCCCTACCCACAGGGAGGCATGGTCCGTCTGTTCTTATCCCCTACCCACAGGGAGACATGGTCCGTCTGTTCTTATCCCATACCCACAGGGAGACATGGTCCGTCTGTTCTTATCCCCTACCCACAGGGAGACGTGGTCCATCTGTTCTTATCCCCTACCCACAGGGAGACGTGGTCCATCTGTTCTTATCCCCTACCCACAGTTTGCCTTTCACAAATTGCATAGGGAGACATGGTCCGTCTGTTCTTATCCCATACCCACAGGGAGACATGGTCCGTCTGTTCTTATCCCCTACCCACAGGGAGACCTGGTCCGTCTGTTCTTATCCCCTACCCACAGGGAGACGTGGTCCGTCTGTTCTTATCCCCTACCCACAGTTTGCCTTTCACAAATTGCATAGGGAGACATGGTCCGTCTGTTCTTATCCCCTACTCACAGGGAGACCTGGTCCGTCTGTTCTTATCCCCTACCCACAGGGAGACGTGGTCAGTCTGTTCTTATCCCCTACCCACAGGGAGGCATGGTCTGTCTGTTCTTATCCCCTACCCACAGGGAGACCTGGTCCGTCTGTTCTTATCCCCTACCCACAGGGAGACATGGTCAGTCTGTTCTTATCCCCTACCCACAGGGAGACGTGGTCCGTCTGTTCTTATCCCCTACCCACAGGGAGACGTGGTCCGTCTGTTCTTATCCCCTACCCACAGGGAGATGTGCTTCGTCTGTTCTTATACCCTACCCACAGGGAGACGTGGTCCGTCTGTTCTTATACCCTACCCACAGAGACGTGGTCCGTCTGTTCTTATCCCCTACCCACAGGGAGACGTGGTCCGACTGTTCTTATCCCCTACCCACAGGGAGACATGGTCCGTCTGTTCTTATCCCCTACCCATAGGGAGACGTGGTCCGTCTGTTCTTATCCCCTACCCACAGGGAGACGTGGTCCGTCTGTTCGTATCCCCTACCCACAGGGAGACATGGTCCGTCTGTTCTTATCCCCTACCCACAGGGAGACGTAGTCTGTCTGTTCTTATCCCCTACCCACAGGGAGACGTGGTCAGTCTGTTCTTATCCCCTACCCACAGGGAGACGTGGTCTGTCTGTTCTTATCCCCTATCCACAGGGAGACGTGGTCCGTCTGTTCGTATCCCCTACCCACAGGGAGACGTGGTCCGTCTGTTCGTATCCCCTA
>JAWQFJ010017178.1:12500-47500 GCA_034096865.1 Theodoxus fluviatilis
GGTATACTGTAGAGCCTATACTGGCTATACATATGCTATACTGCCTATAGCTGACAACGTTCGCTCGAGTCGATCTGTCAACTGCACATCTGCTGTAAATAAACAATTAATTCGAATGCATCTGCAGTTAGGACTTAAGCTCTCGAAGCCATTGCAGAGATAAGCGGTGAACAGCTCCGAGCTGATGCAATGGGTTAGCGGGCGAACCGTTGTTTGTTTTGGCTTTAATCGAGGAACGAACACCTTAATCGCATTTACAGATGACCGACCTGATTTCACAGCGCTGGATCGACTCATGATGTGGTTTTGAAGTGGTGGTGAGCTTGTATTGTATAGACAGCAAAGACGTTAACTGTATTTATTTATAATTATTTTGCCACTTTTTCCCCCTTCAACCATGCAGCTATCCATTTTCAAAAAAGGAAGAGGTAACGTAATTTGTTTTGGTCAGGTTCGCTTTATTGTTGTTGCTGATTGAACATTATCACTGCTGCGTGAAATATACAACAGACAAGTTTATACGTTTGTGAACAATCTGTTGCCTGAGATACATGTATCTGACATAGGATTCCTCAGTGAATTACTGCTGAAAGAGTGCTGAATAGTGCAGTATCATAAACACAGACACACACACACACACACACACACACAGTGACACACACACACACACACACACACACACACCAAAACAAAACAAAACAAAACAAAAAACCCTCTTATATTCAAACCATCATCATTTGTCAAGGTTTGCTTGATGATGATGATGATGATGATGATGATGATGATCATGGTGGTGGTTGTGGGAGTGGTGGTGGTGGTGACAATTACAACAGTATGTATTTTCAAGTCAGATTGTCTCTTAAATTAGTTTATGGAATTTCACCCCTAATTGCCTCAGTGCTTTAGTATTGGGAGAACAGAATGAATGCATTGAAATTTGAACCCATCTCCTGGGCTACTGCCACAAACACTTAACTGCTATGCCATGCTGCTCTTTAATGTTCATGCATTTTAACAAATTTATTTGCTTATTCAAACAAACAAAAAACAGCATGACAGGTGTATGAAAATTGTGACTCTTCAATGAGTGCACAGGTATATCTAGCATAGTCTGGATCTGTATCTCTGTCTTTCACTGTCCATCTGTGTATATGTGTGTGTGTGTGTGTGTGTGTGTGTGTGTGTGTGTGTGTGTGTGTGCCTTCTGTTTGTGTGTGTGTCTTCTGTTTGTGTGTGTGTCTTCTGTTTGTGTGTGTGTCTTCTGTTTGTGTGTGTGTCTTCTGTTTGTGTATGTGTGTGTGTGTCTGTGTGCTTGCATACATCATATTCATGCATGTATGTCATCTTGTGTGAACTCTCTCTGAAAATTGTTGCAGAAAACATATGGACACCTGAGAAAACACGTTGCCTGATAGAAGTGTACAGAGAGTTGCGCCACAACTTTGATATCCCAGGTGTGCCCAAGAAAGTTGGGTGGCGGCTGGTGTCAGAGAGAATGCAGGCACTGGGTCATGACGTCAGTGCATACCAGTGTGACACCAAATGGCGCTCACTCAGGTTCAGGTGAGTCACTGGCTTGTGTGTCAGACACAAAGTGCTAGGCTTTATGAGTTCAACTATCATTGGCAAATCACAGTCACAGTGGATCCTATAATTTAGTTTGTAACATTTGGGAAAAAAGTTTTAGTTTGGATTTAAACATGCCAAAGAGATAAAAAAAGAAGAGAAAAGATGTCTTAAAAACTGCAGTCTTACAATGGGTTTTGTAAACTACTGTAACGGTCTTAAAATTTGGGGTTGGGTGGGGGTGGGGGTTGGGTGGGGAGAGAGAGGGGGGGGGAGAGAGAAGAGAGAGAGAGAGAGAGGTTACTGACATTTTCATAAAGCATATGATGACTGTATTCTTAATACCACAGGTACCGGGCAGTGAAGGAGAAAAAGCGAAGCAAGGGCGGTCCCGTGCGATGGTCTCCATTCTCCTCCCTGGTGGACCTCATGGAGGAGGAGCTGAGTCACACTGTTCCTCCAAGTCTGCATGAGGCTGAGGAGTCCCAAGATGCGGAAATTATCGAGCTGATGGACTCAACTGAGGATGAGAAAGCACTAGAGACAATTACAGAAATTGAGGCAGATGAGGAGCCTGAGGTTGTGCAGGAGAGTCAGGGAAGTGGAATGGCTGAGGACTTTCCCTCTCCAGGTGCCAGGTCTTTGGTGCCAAGTGTGTCGCCTTCCTTGCAGGACAGCAGTTCTGCCTCTAATGGTAACATACTCTCCATTATCAGCTTACTTGTAATGGTGCATCCATTAGTGTTAGATGCAGAGGGTTGGTATTATCTTGTTGAGCCAGTGTAGAAGAAATGACCCACTGACTGCAAGAGAACCTCATGAATTTATTATCTGTCTACAAGCTCACATTAGCATTAGCAGCAAAAGATTTTGTTCTGTTCGCATTCTTGCAAGTAAGTGGACTGGATATCTTTGGGTGAAGCTCTGGTCTTGTAATAGGGATGACATTGGATCACAAAGCAGCTTGTATTCAAGGCCAGATGGTGACAGAGATGGATCATCACATGGATGGAAGCTGTGTGCTCCAGCATTTGTGTGAACTACAATCTACCTTTTTGAGGACTATCCATCTGTCAGACTTGCTTTTTTTCTTGCTTTTATGGTGTCATCATGTGTCACTGTCAGTCTTGGGGTTTCATGAATCAAGTCTTGCTCAATTTAATATTTAAAATTTTGTTTCTCAATCTAAATCTTGTTAATCATGTTTCTTAATCTTGTGAATCTTCTTTCTTAGACCACATACTTACCTTTTAAACTCAATAAACTCAAGACTAGATCAGTAGATGCCAATAAATGCTGTTGTACTTTGATCACATACATTTGGGAGTTTAACAATTTTCTTTTAGCATGCAACAATCTCTTTTTTCCTTTGCTGTATTAGAGCAGTTTGAAATTTAATTTGAGTGAAGATATTTCTCAACCCAGGCAGCAATTAAACTATGGCTTCTCTTTTGTCAGTTTGGTGGCACCACAAACATGTTCGGATCCTCATCGACCTCTACCGAGAGCTTCGAACGACTGGGGACTCCGGTGTGAAAAAGAAGGACGTCTGGAATGAAGTGTCTAAGAGAATGAATGCCATGGGATGCAACTACACATGGGTTCAGTGTGATGTCAAATGGAGAAATCTGAAATACAGGTATTGGTGCTGAAAAGCTATCACATGAACCTTCTGTCTGTTTGTGTGTCTGTCTGTGTGTCTGTGTGTCTGTGTGTGTATGTGTTTCTGTGAATGTGTGTGTGTGTATGTGTCTTTGTGTCATGTATGTATATGTGTGTCATGTATGTATATGTGTGTGTCTCTCTCTCTCTCTCTCTCTCTCTCTCTCTCTCTCTCTCTCTCTCTCTCTCTCTCTCTCTCTCTCTCTCTCTCTCTCTGTCTCAGCTGAAAGCATTTGTGATGAATAGAGACATTTCAATTTCATAGCTGTTGCACACTTAGAATTTTGGCATCATTATTATTAAAAAAAAGATGTATAAGATTCCTCACCAGGAAGTAAAAAACAAACAATGGATAAAGTGTGTGATATTTTCTGATATAATTTTTTTTAAATAAAGATTTTAAATGTTCCATAATTTAAAAAGTACAAATTATAGCTTGGAAGTTTACAGAAGTGACTTCTGACATATTAGCCACACTTTGACTGCCTACTTGAGCAGAAAAAACCCATCTGAGACATACAGAAAATAGGCAATCATAGTAGCGTCCTCCACGAAGTTCGCATTGGCATAATTCGTATCTAAATCAGGGTGTGCGTGCATCACAAGAAAGTGACGAACTTTGTATCTGTTATGTTGAATAGAACAGCAGACGAATTTCTTTGCTGTGAACGAATGGATCAGAGTAGAGGTCCATTGCTGCCTGGTCAGGAATCTGCGGGGGGGGGGGGGTGGGGGGGTGTGTTTCCAATCTTTCTTTAGCAAGCGGGGGGGGGGGGGGGCTTTTTTTAGCAAGCGGGGGGGGGGGGGGGGGGGAGGCGCGGGTTTCCAATCTTTTTTAGCAAGCGGGGGGGGGGTGAGGGGTGGTTTCCAAACTATTTTTAGCTAGCGGGGTGGGTGTGTGTGTGGATTTCCAAACTCTGTTTAGCAAGCGGGGGGGGGGGGGGTTCCAAACTTTTTTAGCAAGCGGGGGGTGGGGGGGGGGGGGGGGTGTTTCCAAACTATTTTAGCTAGTGGGGGGGGGGGGGGTTCCAAACTTTTTTTAGCAAGCGGGGCAAGGCGGGGGAAGGCCGGAGAGCGCGCTGGGGAAAGGCGAAGCGGGGGCTGGGGGGCGGGCGGGCGGGGCGGGCGGGGGGGGCGGGTCGGCGGGTTCCAAATTTTCTCCAATTAACTTTTTTTTTTTTAGCAAGGGTGGGTTGTTGGGGGGGGGGGGGGGGGGGGGGCGGGGGGGGGGGGGGGGGGGGGGCGGGTTCCAAAGTCTTTCTTTAGCAGACACGGGGGGCGTGGGCTGGGATGGGGTGATGTTTTTTTCCACTATACTTTTTAAATTTTTAGCTAGCGGGAAGCGGGGGGGGGGGAGGGTGGTGTGTTTTCCACCTTGGTGGGGAGCAATCGGGGTGGGGGGGGGGGGTGGGTGGGTGAGGGGGGGGGGGGGGGGGGGGGGGGGGGGTGGGGGGTGGGGGGGGGGGGGGGGGGGGGGGGGGGGGGGGGGGGGGGGGGGGTGGGGGGCGGGGTGGGGGGGTGGTGGGGGGGGGGGGGCTTTCACAAATCTTTTTTTTAGCAAGGGGGGGGGAGGGGAGGGGGGTGGGGGGGATGGGAACGGGCCAAACGGGGGGGGTAACAAGCGAGCGGAGGGGTGGGTGGGGTGGGGAAAGTCGTGGGGTGGGGGGGGGGGGGGGAGGAGGGTGTGGGGGGGGGGGGGGGGGGGGGGGGGGGGGGGAGGGCGGTTAAAAGTGAGGGGGGGGGGGGGGGCAGGGTGTGGGGGGTGGAAAAAAGGGGGGGGGGTGGGGGGGGCGGGGGATGAGGATTTCCAAACTTTTTTTTACCTAGGCGTGGGGGGGGGGGGGGGGGGGGAGGGGGGGGGGGGGGGGGGGGGCGGGGGGGGGGGGCTGGGGGGGGGGGGGGGGGGGGTGGGGGTGGGGGGGGGGGGGGGGGGGGGGGGGGGGGGGGGGGGGGGGGGGGGGGGGGGGGGGGGGGGGGGGGGGGGGGGGGGGGGGGGGGGGGGGGTGGGGGGGGTGGGGGGTGGGGGGGGGGGGGGGGGGGTGGAGGGGGGGGGGTGGGGGGGGGGGCGGAGAACTTTCCAAACTTATTTTTACGACTTTATCAAGAGGCGGGTGTGGTGGGGGTTGGATTTCAAAACTTTTTTTATTGCAAAGCGGAGACGGGGGGGATGGGGGGGGGGGGGGATTCCAAGGCTTTTTTTTAGCAAGCGGGGGGGGGGGGGGTGGTGGGGGAGGCGGGGGGGGAGGGGGGGGGGGTCAAAAAAAAGTTTGGAAACACCCCCCCCCCCGCTAGCTAAAAATAGTTTGGAAACCCCCACCCCCCCCCCCCCGCTTGCTAAAAAAGATTGGAAACCCGCCCCCCCCCCCCCCCCCCCGCTTGCTAAAAAAAGCCCCCCCCCCCCCCCGCTTGCTAAAGAAAGATTGGAAACACCCCCCCCCCCCCCCCCCCCTCCCCCAGATTCCTGACCAGGCAGCAATGGACCTCTACTCTGATCCATTTGTTCACAGCAAAGAAATTCGTCTGCTGTTCTATTCGACATAACAGATACAAAGTTCGTCACTTTCTTGTGATGCACGCGCACCCTGATTTAGATATGAATTATGCCAATGTGAAGTTCGTAGAGGACGCTACTATGATTGCCTATTGTGTAAGTCAACCATATATATTTCTTCATTTTTTGGCCAAATTAGGTATTGTCACGACTCAGTGTATTATTGTTTAATTTTACGCAAAGATTAAAGGTCTGTCACGGCTCATGGTGGGTGGTGCGACTTTAAGTCCACATCATATTTGTGTGCAGCGTTATACACCTTTAAGAATTATGCAGCGTCGGCGCTTGATGTTGGAGGCGACGTTTCACGTGCTTTTCCGCCTTCATGCTACGCGCCCCCTGTTTGCACGGTAATTGCGGGTTCTGGCACAGGGATTTTTTTAAATATAAAGACAAGTTTTTATTTCCCCAAGAGAAATGGAAGAAGATAATTGACTAAGAACTGTAGTGTTAAGCCCGCTGGGCGATTTTTTTTAAAGGTTTCTTTATTTGAATAATTGTTTCTTCTTTAAATGTCATTTTTATATTCTGGTAATGAGAGTTTTGTTTGAAAAATGTTTATGTGTAAATGATTGATTGTTTTACTTTGGTTTCGGTTTGTGGCGTATTTGTCTTCAAAGGTGATTAGTGACTGAGGAAGGAATTTCCCTTATTATTTTGTTTTCACTGCCCGGTTGGGGGCACAAGCCACCTTCCACCTACCCCAACCGCGACAGGTATATCTGGATGAAAACTTGCAAACTACTTTCAAAGCTGTACAATAGGTAAAACTACACATTTTATGGTTGAAAAATGAACAGGGAAACCTGGGAACATATTTCATACAAACTATCCCCCTGTGGGTTCGGGGTAAGAATTGACCTACTGTGTCTCTCTACACGATTCGTAAGAGGCGAATAACTAGGGACACCGTGACTTGATTTGCATTTACTCTAAACTGTTCTAGTGATTTTCGTGCTTACTGGCCTTATATAGCCTACAAAGCTGATAGGCCGTAAAACACCATCCATCCATCCATCCATCATAGAAACAAGAGCCTTGTTCACGAGGCGCAGCAATGTGCAGCGCTGCACAGCGCTTGCGCCGTGAAACGGCTTGTTCAGGACGCGCAGTGCTGCAAAGCGCCGAATCACACGCTGCGCTTTGCAGCGCTATGTGTCCTGAACAAGCCGTTTCACGGCGCAAGCGCTGTGCAGCGCTGCACATTGCTGCACCTTGTGAACAAGCCTTAGGCTTTTACTGAAGAAACTCATTTGAATAGAGGGGGGCAGTAACTCCACATGTTCCAAGATTTATCTGCCAAAGACTTATTGGTCCAAAGCTGCCACCATCTGCGCCGAGTGAAGCTGCTTGTGAATTCAGGCACACCAAGCACTCAGTGGGAAGCAAAGTAATTTTTCATTTCTGGGAGCCAATGAACTCCCTTGAAGTAAAGCATGCCTACAAAAGCCCTCATTTACTCTGAGTGTGTCGACATCCCAATCACTGAGTGTCTGTTGAGCATACAGATCTGTCTGTTTCACAAGCAGATCGATAATATATTGTGGGAAAGTAAGTTTTTTTTACTCACATGCGAAGCAAAAGTGAGTCTATGTACTGAGCCGTGTCGTCCGTCCATCCGGGCGTCCGTCCGTCCGTCCGGGCGTCCGGGCGTCCGTCCGTAAAAAACTTAAACGTTGGATTTTTCTCGGAGACTATTAAGTCTATCAACACCAAATGTGGCATGATGGTGTATGATGACAAGGCCTCAAAAAACATACATAGTGACTTGACCTTGCTTCAAGGTCAAGGTCACAGGAGCCATAAATGTGGTCTCAAAAACAGTCATTTTTCACATTTTCCCAATTTTCTCCCACGTTATTGAGAATGGCGACCTTAGCTACAAGTGGTATATAGGTCAAAGCAAGCCCTATCTTTTGATACCAGTTTGGTTGACCTTGCTTCAAGGTCAAGGTCACAGGAGCTCTTCAAAAAGGATTGTATACCTATTTTGAAGTGACCTTGACCCTGAACTATGGAAGATAACTGTTTCAAACTTAATAATTATGTGGGGCACATGTTATACTTTCATCATGAGACACATTTGGTCACATATCATCAAGGTCAAGGTCACTTTGACCCTTATGAAATGTGACCAAAATGGGGTAGTGAACCACTAAAAGTGACTATATCTCATGGTAGAAAGTGCCAATAAGCACCATTGTGCTTCCTATGTCTTGAATTAACAGCTTTGTGTTGCATGACCTTGGATGACCTTGACCTTGGGTCAAGGTCACATGTATTTTGGTAGGAAAAATGTGTAAAGCATTTCTTTGTGTATGATGTCATTGGTAGGTTTAGTTGTTTGACCTTGACCTTGAAGGTCACCTGAAGGTCAAGGTCATATAAAGGTCAAGGTCAAGCATGTGAGTCGTATGGGCTTTGCCCTTCTTGTTAAATCTTGGGGGAAAACATTCAGTGGGGAAAATTCGGTGGGTCCATGCCTACCTTAATACACAGGTAACCAGATGTGCACATTGAATGTAAAATCGATTGCACTGAGCTGTGGTGCATTGAGACAAAATTTCCCTCCAAGTATACTGGCACCTAGATGAACTCGACCACGCTCATCACCTCCTGATGAGTTGAGAAACATCCTTCTCCCCACTGTCAGTCTCAGAGTCACCAACACTTGTATCTTCCTCAGTCAACACATCGCCTTCTCCATCACTGCTTCCCTCATCTCTAACCTCACCATCTCCTCCTAGTGTGAGCACAAAACAACTAGAATAGCTGACATCCATCATGCAACTGTCATGAAAATGTCACAAGGTGAAAGATGCATTGCACAACTTTAAAATCTCACAAGGAAATTGGCCGAAAACTTTATAAAAACCGAAACACTCGCAACTGGCCTTTGCAACAAAGCTTCAGCGATCACGTGACAGGGAATCATGTGATCAAAGCAGCAGTTACTAAGAATAGGTCTGCACTGCACACATGGACCCTCAAACTGCAACTATATTCGCTCAAGGAAGGGAAAGGGTTAGAGGGAAAACAATTCTTGAATATTGCAGTAAGATATTTAACTGTTTATTAAATCTTCTCCATTGCAGGTTCAAGTTGGCAAGGGAGAGAGTGATGCAGACAGGCCAGCAACCCAAATGGGTTTTCTACAAAACCTTTGAGGAGCTGGCCAAGGAAGATCCCTCTGTCATTATTCCGTCTGTGCTTGATTCTCTCTCCGAAACTCACTCCCCATCCGCCCTGACATCGGTGAGAATGGTGGCCTCCATGCCCACTGTGTACATTACCAGACCTGTTCCAGCCATACGCCCAGTACCCAGGAAGTCTGTTCCCCTCACTATGGTGCCACCACCAAGGCGAATCCCATCTGGGCCCTTTCCAACAGCTCTTGCAACCAACCAAGCCATGCGGCTAGGTGGCTATGAGGCTGGGAAGCAGCGACTGGGAAGACCCCTCAACAGTAGGGTCCAGTATTCAACAAGCCCTGCAGGGAGTCAGACTGGTGGACCTCGCAGTATGGGTCCAGACAAAAAGAAAGACAAAAAGTCCTCAACAAATGGCATCCAGATTCCCGCAGCTGGTGCTTCCAGTCAGAATGCCAGCCCCTATGCTGGGGACTTTGAGGGACAAGAGAAGGAGAGATCTTCGGCAAATGGGTCCATCGGTGACCTCCAGAAACAGATAGCAGTTGTGGTGGAGGAACAGCGCATAGCAAATGCCCTCCAGCAGGAGCAGAACCAGATCCTCAGAGATCTCAATGACCTGATCAGGCAAGGGCTGGAGAGATGGACAAAGTGAGAGGAACCAGATGGTGGAGTGACTCAAGCATGTGTAGTCGTCGAGTCAAGGATCCAATATTTTATTTTCTTCTCATTCAAATTCTACTGTCAGAAGAGGGAACATCTGACAACTTTGACATTCATTTTGTTTTTACTTTGAAATTTAAAAATCTCATGTACACTATGTGCAAGTGCTCCTGATGACTCCTGGAGTCTGTGCATTCTCCTGCCTTCCTTCACATTGTTCTTATATCACAGTCTACATCACAAACACTACAGATGTGTTTGTTTTGAATGCAATCAGGATTGAGAGAGTAAGGCAGTGATTTAGCTTCATGTGTACTTAACGAACATTTCCCAAGGGTGCATTGACAAAGACTGCTGTGGATGTCCCCACCCGGTCTCCATGACTGCCTGAGAATGGGCCTCTTGGTGGATGAAGATGAACCTGAATCAGACCTTGCATTGGTCAGGCTGAAAGATCACCGGCTTGGTTCATGGACAAGATGGAAGAACCAGACAAGTAGGAGGCAAAAGTAAATATGTTTATGTGAAGTCTGGCATTAGTGAAGGTGCTGACTGAGGGCACCTATAATCTTTGCTGAGGGAGACAAGTTGTGAGTGACATCACTACAGACTTCAGAACCCCAATTTTCATTCTGAAGAAATAAGGAGTAATATTAGCTAGTCACTCATAGATATCAGTGTCAGCTGTCATTATTGTAATTGCCATAGTCACAGGTGTTGACATTTTTGTTGTCACATTTGTCATTATCATTGTAGTTGTCATGAGTAATACTGCAATTATTGCCTTCATCAGTACAGTCATTGTGATTGATTGGGAATGAAGACCTCTCTGAGATGAAGAGGGTTTTCAGAGCAGACCATTTAACCTTTAGAGCGCCGCTGGCGCATTGATGCGCCACAGCGTACATTCCCCAGACGTCCGCCGGCGCATCAGTGCGCCGAGCAATAGTGACGTGCTTTGTTTACTTGCCTAACGCTGCCATCAAGTCATGCTGTTCTAAAAATATCACAGTCATGTGCAGGGATCACGTGGCAACGAGATCCGCCATTTTGGCGATTGAGATAACGTGGGTGAATTTTCTGCGAATTTTTTCACAAAGTTGCGTCTTTGTCGTTTGTGAACGGGACTTTTTTCTTTGCCAGTTTGGCGACTGACGAAGAAGTTGAAGCGCTTGTGGAGTTATTTTTCGATTCTGACTCAGAATATGAATTCGAAGGCTTTACTGACATTGATGTGATGAGAGATGGAGGGTTAGAGAGGCAACCACGTGCTTCGAGAATGTGTTGTGGTCTTCTGATCGAGAGAGGAGCGGGAGCTTGATTCAGATGAAAATGACTCGGCTGACTTCCCTAGCGTAAGTAATTGTAGGATTTTTTGTTTTGTTTTATCCTAAAACATTTTCAGATGTATTTCCAAGTAATCAAAAGCTGTTGTATTCTTGAATAAATAGAGCAGTGTAGGAAAACAGTGCTTCGACCGATGTCAGTTGTGGTCTGTAGATCAAGACTGAGAGGAGCGGAAGCTTGATTCAGATGAAAATGACTCGGCTGACTTCCCTAGCGTAAGTAATTGTAGGATTTTTTGTTTTGTTTTAGTTTTACCCTAAAACATTTCAGATGTACCTCCATTACTTGGAGACTCTATGCACTTTTGCATTTTCATCAAAAGCTGTTGTATTCTTGAATACATAGAGCAGTGTAGGAAAACATAGTGAATTTGTTTGTTTTTTGTTGTTGTCTGTGTTCCAATATTTCTTAGCAGCTGAAAAAAACATTCTATGGCATTTTCATTAATTGCGCCATGTAGGCCATCCATTTTTCTACTCACCCTCCAAAAATCTACTTCAAAGCTTGAATAGGTAATAAATGATGATTTTTAAAGTAAACATGGTGTTGAATTTGACCACACATAATAAAATTTGTGGCTCTGGGGTAAAGCAATGACAAAAATTGGCGGCGCTCTAAAGGTTAAATTCGGATTTAGATAATGCCACAGCATGTAAAATTTCTTCTTTGAGAAGTTGCTCATCATTGTTATGCATGCACACACACACACACACACACACACACACACACACACACACACACACACACACATACACACACATACATATACACATGCACACACACACACTTGCACTCATGCGCACACATACACACGCACACACATATGCACACATACACACATACACACACACATGCACACACACATGCACACACACATACACGTGCACACAAACACACACATGCACACACACATACACATGCACACAAATACATATGCACACACACACACTTGCACTCATGCACACACACACACACACACACTTGCACTCATGCAAATGCACTCCTATTCACTCACACACTTGTATTCATGCACTCACACACACATACGCAAATGCATGAACACACACTCATACTCACTTACACACACTCACACACAGACAGAAATGAACACACACACCTAACTCCATTGATGAGTTTATCACTGCCATTGTGTGAATTTGTGGCAACAGGTGAACATCACCTGAGACAAGTTTGAGTGGTAGATGAAAGTACTATGTGCTTGATGCCAGAATTGATCATACCTAGATGATGTCGAGGTTTCTGGTCCAAAGTTTGAATGTTGCATCATGTGTACAGCCTGCTTGCTTGGCTGTGTTATGAAATATCAGTGTTGTGTGTTGTGTAACTTCAACATAAGTATTTCTTTGTGTGAAATGAACTGTATGGAGTGGTATGAATGTTGATTGGAGTTAAACCAGTGTGCTGTAGTAGAGAAAATAATAATTGTCTTGTGTTACATATTTTGTAAAATTCTTGTTTGGTCTCATATTGAAACTTGCCTTGTTTCTTGCATGAATAAGTTTTATCCTTGTGATATATGCTTTGTAAAGCTAATGATTTTAATGTAGTCATAGAATCATAGATCAGTATGGTACTGTTGATATGAGGGCATTAGGTTTCTGTAAATAAATGTTTTCTATGAAGCATCAACAGTTGTATATATTACTCTTATTGGTACAGTTACAATCCTCCTCCACCCCCACCGCCTCTTCCTCTTCCTTCCCTCTTCTTTCTGCTACTCTTAATTTCATTAGCATATTAAGGACATGAGCAAAATCTACCTGTGTATTGGTTCTCCCTGTTTTGTCTGTTCCCCTGTCTAGCTCAGAAAAATGAACTCCTCTGAGTGTGGAGGGAAATGGGTTGTGTTTGTTTGTGTTTGTGTGTGTGTGATTTGTGTGTGTGTGTGTGTGTGTTTTGTGTGTGTGTGTGTGTGTGTATGTGTTTAAGAGAGAGAAAGTTTGTGTGTCCTATAGTTCTACCCATATACACCAGATTTCAGAATGCTAAGAACTGCTAGCATGGCTTGGCTTTCTTCTTCTTTTTCTTCTTCTTCTTCTTCTTCTTCTTCTTCTTCTTCTTCTTCTTCTTCTTCTTCTTCTTCTTCTTCTTCTTCTTCTTCTTCTTCTTCTTCTTCTTCTTCCTCCTCCTCCTCCTCCTCCTCCTCCTCCTCCTCCTCCTCCTCCTCCTCCTCCTCCTCTTTTTGTCCTGCTTAGGTTGAACAGCATTCCAGAACTAAAACTAAAAGGACATAGAGTCAGGCACAACAGAATGGAAGTCATAACTTACTATAACACACCAAACAGCCTCAACACACAAACACACACACACACACACACATACAAACACACACACACACACACATACACACACACACACACACACACACACACACACACACACACACACACACACACAACTCTAGCCTTTTTCTACATTTTGTAGTTACCACCCCAGAAAATGACAATAAGTGCATGAAAAAATTATAATAAAGAAATGCAAGAATACTGTTTTTCAGAAAAGCATCATACTCCTAGATCCTGGAAATACATCTATTCATAGTTATTGTTGCATTGCTGTTGTTCTGTTGCCGTACCTAGGGAATGCTGCAAATGGTTGATAGTAATACCGATAGTAATTTATCCCTCCAGGTTTACTGGAGGTCCTACAGACTTTATCCCTCCAGGTTTACTGGAGGTCCTACAGACTTTATCCCTCCAGGTTTACTGGAGGTCCTACAGACTTTATCTGTCTGTGTGTGTGTCTGTCTGTCCCGACTTCACGGCTGATTTCTCAAAAACTACTGGGCGGATTTCCTTGACATTTTGCACACTAACTGGAAGTTAGGTCCGATTGAATGTATCAAGTTTTCAGAATCGAGGCTTGAAGAGAAAGTGGTTTTTTAAGGTTGTACACTCGAAAGTGCCTCCCCAAATACTCCATTCATAGAATGGCCAAATTGTGAAATCTGTGACGTCATCAACAACGTGACGTCATTTGCGAGTAGAATTTTGAGGATAATGGATTTTGAGAACATTGGTGAAAGGATAAAGAAGGATTTTTTACGATGCAAGTAGTCAATTGATGGAAAGGCGACCCACTCTACAGCCACGCCCCTTTTCTCGCTGTATCTCGCGTGGTTACAGATGCGCAGGCAGCAAAATGGCTTCCGAATGAACGCTGATTCGTTGCATTGTATTCCGGACATCATTTGTGTCTCATTTTTGCCAGACAGTGAGAAGATTTCTCAGACTGTGATAGGCAGGGGTATGAATAAATACCACTCAAGTTATTTAGACGAAATTAAGATCTATGAGCAAGCGGAATAAACGGTCGAGTTGACAGCTTGGTGCTTCAGATCAATGCGAAAAAATGAAGCTCCATATCGACTTTCTTTCCATCTTGACGCTGCTAAGCAGAAGATCAACCATCCTCATTGCTCGTGCAAAGCTGGGTAAGTGTTTTTTTTAAAATAATCATTTATCTGTTACTTGTTTGATGGAGTAACCTAAGCTCGCATTCCAAAATTGTAGAACCTACTGTTGAAGTGTTGTGTGTGGAGCCAAAAAGCTTGTGCAACTGTCCTTCGCACTGACTGTCCTATGCACGGACTGTCCTTTGCATTAACTGTCCTTCACACTGACTGTTCTATGCACTGACTGTCCGATGCACTGACTGTTCTATGCACTTTCATACTGACCAGTGCACAGAATGACCGGCACATGTCCGAAGCACTGGTGAGCGCGACAAAAACTTGGAGCGGACTGTTAGATCTTTACCCACTGTAGAAAGCGCACTTCCCCTCCTCTCCTTCGTGACTATCTCCTTGTCAGTGTGAAGGACAGTTAATGCAAAAGACGGTCAGTGCAAAGGACAGTCGGTGCATAGGACAGTCAGTGCGAAGGACAGTTGCGCAAGCTTTTTGGATCCACACACAACACTTCAAGAGTAGGTTCTACACTTTTGGAATGCGAGCTTAGGTTACTCCATCAAACACGTAACAGATAAATGATTAAAAAAACAACAACACTTACCCAGCCTTGCACGAGCAATGAGCAGTAATGTTCAATTTCTAATGCAGATCTGAGACTCACCCCCGCACAGACTCCTTTGCTTTTATTCAGCCGGTTGAGATTTAGCTGCTTGTGTGGCCACGGAAAAGAACGTTATAAATGCTTTACAAATACTCTGCCATATCAATTCTCTAATGGCTCAGCTGGTAGAGCGTTGGACTCTTGGTTATGCATGACCAGGTTTGATTCTGCGCTGAAACTTTTTTTTCTTCTCTTTTTTCGAGAGGTTGTGGGTTTCAACCCGACCTGGTTTTTTGTGTTTGTATGTGTGTGTGTGTTTTTCCCCCCTCATTTCTCGAGAGGTTGCGGGTTCGAACCCGATCTTTTTTAAATTTTTTTTTTTAATGCCAAAACCTGGAGGTTCAGCGCCAGCGGTTTTTATCTGTCTGTCTGTCTGTGTGTGTGTCTGTCCCGACTCCATGGCTGATTTCTCAAAACCTACTGGACGGATTTCCTTGACATTTTGCACACTAACTGGAAGTTAGGTCCGATTGAATGTATCAAATTTTCAGAATCGAGAAAGTGGTTTTTAAGTCGTACACTTGACAGCGCCTCCCCAAATACTCCATTCATGGAATGGCCAAATTGAGAAATGCGTGACGTCATCAACAACGTGACGTCATTTGCGAGTAGAGTTTTGAGGATAATGAATTTTGTACACTCCGAAGCACCTCCCTAGATAGTCAATAGATGTAAGAGCCTAATCGAGTCAAACTCTTTTCCTACGTTCACAAAACAACATTTGGCTTCTTCGTATGATGAACGTCTACCAGCAGACGCAAAAAAGCGATACTACGCTGTGTTGGCTTAAAATTCATTCCATTTGTGAAACCGGTAAAGTATATGTACCATCTAGATCGTTGCCTTCGCTGGTTAAAAGCCTGGAATCGCCCAGCGAACTAGCTGAATGTCGACACAATCACGCGGCACTGTTGTACATTTGCAGTCAACGTAAGATCTCGTACGACGATTTGATTCAAGGCCTAGTGCTAATTGTTTTGATGGTCTGGTCTCAGTGTCACAAAAATATGATGATTTAATCAATCCCTGATTTAAAAAATAAGTATGTTGCCCTATATTGATCGACATTCTGAGTGAAATAGATCTATTTCACTGTCCCGCCCGGCGAACTAGCTTGTTGCCGGCTGTATCGAGCTTGTGTGTTCGTGTAGGCCTACTCAAAAGTCAAAATCACAGTCGTCTCCGAAACAAGGAATAATCAGAGTAAGGGGGGAAAACATTTCGTTTGTTTTGTTTTGTTCTTGCAGCACTTCAAAGATGGTGTGTAGGTCTGTGACTGTCTGTCTCCATGTGTTTTGTGGTGTGTAGGTCTGTGACTGTCTCCATGTGTTGTGTGTAGGTCTGTGACTGTCTCCATGTGTAGTGGTGTGTAGGTCTGTGACTGTCTACATGTGTTGTGTGGTGTGTAGGTCTGTGTCTGTCTCTCTCCATGTGTTGTGTGGTGTGTAGGTCTGTGACTGTCTCCATGTGTTGTGGTGTGTAGGTCTGTGACTGTCTCCATGTGTTGTGGTGTGTAGGTCTGTAACTGTCTACATGTGCTGTGTGGTGTGTAGGTCTGTGTCTGTCTCTCTCCATGTGTTGTGTGGTGCGTAGGTCTGTGACTGTCTCCATGTGTTGTGGTGTGTAGGTCTGTGACTGTCTGTCTCCATGTGGTGTGTAGGTCTGTGACTGTCTGTCTCCATATGTTGTGTGGTGTGTAGGTCTGTGACTGTCTCCATGTGTTGTGTGATGTGTAGGCCCCAAGCTAAAAGACACATTTTTGTATGATTTATTGTGGTTTTTTAATGCCAAAACCTGGAGGTTCAGCGCCAGCGGTTTTTATAGCAATTCGAGATACCTTCTGATGGCTTTTTAAAGTTCTGCTTGGGGCAGTGCGTGCGAGTGCTACAGAAATGGTGCAGGCGATTCAGCTGATGAGGGAGGTATCGGTGTAGTATAGGCTGTGTGCGATTCCCAAGCTGTTACACGGCAAGTTTCCTCAGACAGACAGATGGAGGCGCGCACACACTCAGTTTTTATTAATTAACGGTTAAGGGAGATTACTGCGTCATGACAGAAAAGTACACTGGAGTGATCTTTCCTTATGTACTTCGCATGCGGCGAACCCTACAATCGCTGGGCGAGATTTTAGGGTCGTCGATCTTGCATTGTGCACTGAGTCGTCTTGACTCAAATATATACGTTTAACGAAGGCTGCAGCAGTTTTGCATCTAAGGTAAATTCATTTCATTCAGTCGTGGATGACACTTCGAGGAGTGCTACATAGTTATAGTAATGCAGACCAACACAAGATTTGACCTTAAAGTTAAACGTGGCTTATTGAAGTTATTCGGACTCCAAAAACCCGACACAAGAGTGCAAAAAAGGGTATTCTTTTCCTGGTTCCGATGTGGACACCAGGTAAGGCAAGGTTTGTTTCCGCAGAAAAAAAACACGGAAATGAAGATCGAGGTCGAATGCGAGAGACCGAACCATACACGTGAGAGACCACACATAGGCGAAATTATTATATATATAATATATATATGATAGTATTATTGATACGCTGCTGAATTCGTACACGAAGACGACAAGCTTTCAATCGATTAGAGGTATGTGTATACATGTGTGTGTGTGCGTGCGTGCGTGCGTGCAGGGACACTGTATTCCTTGTCGCGTCCACTCGTACCACAAGTCCATTCAGTCCTAAAAAAAGAGATGACTTTTACCATTCAGAGGCCTGAAGCTGCCTTGCACCATAACCTCCTGGTAATATACTAAAAAGGCCAACCAATAGATTTTCCCATTAGAATCCAACAAGAGAATAGACCACAGTTTAGGTATCAGCACCACCTCCACCCTTAAAGGTTTCTTCAAACCATCTGTGCAACCAAGATCTTACTGTCATTGGATGCATCTCCATCCAGAGCCAAATTCTCAGACCTATTGAGCAGAAATATGGATATTTCGCTTGTTGCAGTCTTTCTCTCTCTCTCTCTCTCTCTCTCTCTCTCTCTCTCTCTCTCTCTCTCTCTCTCTCTCTCTCTCTCTCTCTCTCTCTCTCTCTCTCTCTCTCTCTCTCTCTGTGTGTGTGTGTATGTGTGTTTCCTAAACTGGTAATGCACTTGGTTTTCAAGTAATGTCATGCTCTACCAATATTCTGGTGTGAATAAAAACATAAATATGCTGCATTTGGCAAAGAAGATGAGATCAGAATTTTCTTGCTGTATTTATATAAGCATTTATATACCACTTGATCATACTATTTTGACTGGCAAACACACATCAACAGTCTCTCTCTCTCTCTCTCTCTCTCTCTCTCTCTCTCTCTCTCTCTCTCCAACATCAGTCTCCTTCTTCCGATCATACTTGACGCATAGAAGCCAATGTGTCTATGTCAACGGTTCGTATTCCTCGAGACGATTGGTAAAGTCAGGGGTTCCACAAGGCTCAATTTTAGGTCCATTGCTCTTTAGCTTGTATATCAATGATCTACCATTGAGTATATCAAATGAAAGTATCAAATGCACTATGTTTGCAGATGACACCATTATCAGCGTAAGTGACAGAAGCATAAATTCCATCCAATGCACCCTGAACGTTACCCTTGATGATTTACAAAAATGGTGTTCATCAAATAGAATGGTCATAAACCCCTCAAAAACCAAGTGCATGATCCTAACTACAAGACAAAAACGTCAACGACAATCCCTAACCATCAACCTTATGCTAGAAAATGAAATCATTGAGCAAGTTTCTGAACACAGAGTGCTAGGCATAATTGTTGATGAACAACTAACTTGGGAACAACATGTCAATTCCTTATGCAAAACTATTGCTAAGAACATTTTCCTTCTCTCCAAACTGAGGCATTTTGTCACCACCAATGCATGCATAATGTTTTTTCACGCACACATAAATTCCCATATTAATTTCGCATCTGTAGTATGGGATGGCTCTATGGCAGTGCACTTGAACAAGATTAAATCACTGTACAGACGAGCTGCCAAGGTTACCATTTCCGACTCAACATTGTCTACGGATGAAAAGATAAAAAATCTTGGCTTACTACCCTTCCAAAAACACCTCGTCCTCAATAAATGCATCCTTATGCACAAAATTGCTCATTCACAAGCACCAAAGTATCTTACTGATCTCTTCATTCGTCCCCAAACAAGCCATTCACTATCTCGCAACACTTTCATTCTACCACAACCTAGAATAGACATTTTCAAAGGCAGTATTACATATTCAGGTGTTATGATATGGAATACACTTCCATTGCACCTTAGGAACAATACTTCCTTGACGTCTTTTAAAGCATCCATACGTGATTATCTGCTGGGCTATTGAAAGCCTCTTTTTTGGGAGGTGTAGATGGTCCAGCATGCTAAGGCGTTGGGCTTTGCAGCGAGGCGCTGTGCCGTGGTTCAATCCCAGGGGCGGGAGAGATGGGAGAAAAGTTATGTTGATTATCTATTCAGATGATCTCACTTCTGTCGCCTGTACATATGACACGTATTGCTTGATCTTAAAGACTCACTGAGCTGACAGCTGTCAAAGACATATACTAAAACCTTTGTCATTGTTGATCATATTCTTCATATATCTTACCAACTGTTGTACATGGATTAGCTACTGTGTATTTTGTGTCTTAATTATCAATGTTTTCATTTCTTTATGAGCAAGGACAATTTGTAAGAAAGGCAGAAATGCCTAAAATTTCATCCTTGATAAATAAAGAATCAATCAATCAATCAATCAATCTCTCTCTCTCTCTCTCTCTCTCTCTCTCTCTCTCTCTCTCTCTCTCTCTCTCTCTCTCTGTGTGTGTGTGTTTCCTAAACTGGTAATGAACTTGGTTTTCAAGTAATGTCATGCTCTACCAATATTCTGGTGTAATTAAAAACATAAATATGCTACATTTGGCAAAGAAGATGAGATCAGAATTATCTTGCGCTAATTATATAAGCATTTATCTACCACTTGATCATACTGTTTTGACTGGCAAACGCACATAAAAAGTTTTTGTGACCATGCTTTCACTTGTCATTTGAAATTTCAGCCTGCACTTTTCAGCAAGTAGACTACCCATCATGGAAAGGCTGAGGACCTTATTCAAAGGCACAGACAGCTCAGAGACTGTGGCACCACAGGTCGGGGAGCTGAAGGCTGCATCGTTATCAACCACAGTCACAAACACCAACAGCACCAAGCTGCAGACTCACAGCAACAGTGCTAGCACAGCCACAGATGTGGCCAAGTCATCCTCAGCAGAGCCCAGGCAAGCCACTCCCATAGATCTGGGAGAAGAGCTCACTCTAGGACAGAGACTTGCAGAGATGGGCTTGGCAGTGAGGAGATCTGTCCTGAAGGTCGTGCCTTTGGCAGAGGGTGACTGCTTGAGCTGCAAGTTGATTGGCACTGCAGCTGCCTGGGGAGGTGGAATCTTTGTCCTGGCTACTGCCAGGCGCGGCCGCCTGCAACGCCAGGGTGTGCAGAGGGTGGCATTCACACTATTCTGCACGTCATTCTCTGCAGGTGAGGATGGGGACAAGCAGCATCGAATATATTCTCTTTATATATATATGTAAAAAGAGAAAAGTCTGCCTGTTTGTTTGTTTGTCCACTAAAGGCTCCAGAATGGGAAGAGCAAAAAAGAAAAAATCCAAGCACAGATCTGGAATCGACATGTCTCAGAGATGGTTTCAGGCAATTTTTATGAATTACTTCTATGGAGAATATTTTTTAAGAAATATAATTTCCCTCTAAAAGCAGCAATCAGAGTGGCCTGTAGTTAGTGTTGCTATAACACCAGTGTGGTATTGCTATGCGCAGATCAATTAGAGTGATGACCCTTAGTTTCCTGAACACCGGAGTAATGCATAATTTGTCAGATCTATGTTGAGATGCAAATTAGGGTGTGGATTAGTCAATTTAGTCATGCAATAAACTGTGATAACACTAAATAACCATATTACAACCAGGTTCAAAACCAGGTACCTCTGCAAGTAAATACATTGTAATGTTTATTTTAACCTAAGAAGTTGGGCAGAATTTCACTCTTAACTGGTTAATCTGTCTCCAAAATATACTTGTTCCACTAAGCTTTGCTTCACCAGGAAACTCTAATTGTTCACATCTGGGACAGTTCACTACACTTCAGGCAGAGCAGACATTAAGCAGGAACTTGTACTGAAAGTTTTTGCCTTGTATTGTTGCAACATTTGTTGGGTTTCGCTGGGTGGGTTTGTCTTTTGTTTTTTAAGAGGTTATATTTCCTGACATGTTCTGTCTGAAAGTAAATATTGTCTTATCTAGTTTTCAATTTTCTATGTTCATTTTTAGGATTTCTCAGTGATGTGGTTACTGACTCTAAAACAGTTCTGCATGGTTTGTTTCTCTTCAGACTTGAATTAAAATAGCCACCGTGTGCTCTGAATGGTACTGATAGAGGTTTTTTTTCTCTCATTGAAAATGAAGTATTGGAAAACATAATTATCATTTCCATGAATTGCTTTTTTCCCTCTTGGCTCAGACTGTGAAAAAGATGGAGAGTAAAGTGTTCACTCAACCCAACAGGGTCTAGCCAGGATAATTGATTTCATTGTACTTGAGGATTTTTTTCCCCTGATGTTTCAGGTCTATTCCTTTTGGGGACTGCCCGTCTCTTTGACTTGAGTATGTTCCAAAAGAACCCTGATGGCTCCTACAAGTCCATCAGTGAGCTGGTCAAAGATGACATGGAGAATTTTCAGAAAGTGGTGTCCAGGCTTGAACCTTCCTCTCCCGAAAGTGAGAAAAAAACTTGACCAAAAGGGTTGGACCACTGAAGAAGTTTTGACTGATTAATGTATGTGTGTAGCTGACTTGCACACTCCCAAGTGTACTGAGAGAGATGCTGCATCAGGCAAGTTCCTTGAACAAACTGTGGTTGGACTTGGATCCTGGAGGAAGTAAAACCTTTAGAAGGATTGATGTGTGTGTGTGTGTGTGTGTTTATGTGTGCATTATATGTATGTGTGTGTGTGTGTGCATGCATGCATATGTGTGTGTGTATGTGCGTATGTATGCATGTGTTTGTATGTATATGTTTGTGTGTGTGTTTGTGTGAGTGTGTGTTGGAATGATGAAGCTGGAGGTGGGGTGGGGTTTGGGGTGTGTGCTGGTGTAATGAAAAGGCCATTTTGTGATATAATTATGTGCCAGCGCCCAGATAAGTGATGGGCTCTACATCACCTGAAAGATATTTTGAAATAATTGTGTTAGTTTTTTGCTGCAAGATGACTTGGAATTCTGCTTTGAAATCTTCATGGCAAAGTGCCAAAAGTTTCTGTGCATTACTAGCTGATGTCTTGTATTGATTCTAAAATCAAGCAATATGTGGGCAAAGCTGATGTTGCTCACTTGATGCCATGATGCCCTGGGATACAGGTGTTTGAGAATTTCAATGGAACAGTGAAAATGGTAAAAGTGGATCATCCCCTCTTAATTATAATGGGTGCATTACTATCACCAAAACTCAACACAGCAACCTATGGGTGAGGCATAGGACAGTAGAAATGTTTTTATGCAAAGAACTCTCCCTCAGAGCATTGTATTACAGGAACTAGAGAACTCTCTGAGAGTGCCAACCTCTGCCAAGGAAGCCACATTTTCTCTTCCATGGTCTGTAAGATTAATTCAGGCAGGATGTTCTGCTAGCCAGGCCTGATGCTATGAAGTTAAATTCATTTAGCTAGGCTGGAGGTCTCTGAGTGCAGAACACATACATAGGCATCATCATTGACGTCATCAAATTTGTGATAAGTGATATAATTTTTCTATATGGTTGTAATTCCATTATGAAAGAACAGATAACCTCCAAAATTTATTTGATTGTTCCTTGGGTGAAACCCTGACTTTGCACCAAATTTAATCAGAATCAGTCTTGAATTTTTTGAGTTTCTTGTCAAATAACAAACTAACAAACGAACAAACTGAGGGTAAAACATAACCTCAGGGTCGGAGGTAATAAAGTCTCATCTAGTTTCATATCCCATGGATTTAAGTGCTTTGAAAAAGAGTCGTGTAATCCTAGTATCATATCTGTATTGCAGCTCTTCCATCAAGCTCACAATTCTTGCATATTCTACTTTCCCGTACTGACGAGGCAAGTGATAAAACACAAAAAGCATAGACAAAGTAGCTGAACCCCTTTGTGTAGATATTGTAGTGGATGTCTGATTTGAAGAGAACATCATGAAGCATTCAAATAGAATTGTCTACATGCTCCATATACTTTGGAAATCTGACAGGAATAGTGACATGATCAGTTGTTTATCTTTCCCTTCAATGATGAAAGAATTATTGTAGAGGTGTTATGACACTTAACTGACATGAAATGCTTGTAAAGATCACATTATAATGATGGTTAATGTTTTCTTGATAATCTAGAACTCTTTCATTATTTGTCAGAAGAAATTAGATGCAAATCGTTTTATTTCAAATGGATTTCTTGATACATGAAAACATTTATTCAGTTTCTAAATGACTGAAAATGTGTGTGCTTGTCACAGTGTGTGATGCAGACTGTCTGATTAGCACAGATGTTATGATTAAACTTGTTATGATTTTGTTTGTTGACTTCCTTTCTATTTTGAATTGACCATTCATCACAACCTAAAACTTGAAATAGAAATTCAGTTCTCAAAGATTTGTGATAGAGACATCACACAGAAAGTACATTCAGTTTGAAGTTTTTATTAAAACTTAGCTGGGACTGTACTTTTATATATTAATATGCTCAGATTATTGAAGGAATGAAAAAGACATAAATTAATTGAAATGAATCATATTCATCTCTATCATTGTCACGAAGCATGGCACAGGCCTTGTTCTATGTAAAGGTGCATTGCATGCATAATTACAACAATCACTCTATATTTGATAATGCTTCATAAACGCAGATATGAAAATGGAAATTTAATCAATGCATGATGACAGAGTACAAAAAAGAATAAATTGCATTCACAAGATGTAATAGCATTTACAAATAATTTTGACTGATTAAAAAAAAGAGTAGACCTACTGATAACATTAGTGCAAACCATTGGCTAGGTTGCATCTGATGTTCATCAATTAATTGGTACTACAGTGCAAAAGCTGTGCTAAGGACACAACAAGTTCAAAGGTCCTTGGACTAGATCCCACCACACAACCTTTCATATATAACTACCGTCAACAACAACACAGCAAAGTGTGATCTCAAGAAACAAGCCTTTTGTTCTTGTCATTTGAAACTCCATGCCTACTTGCATAAAGTGTGCATACTTTACAAATAAACATCTAGAGCAGTTATGTGCACAGCATCATAGACGTCCACTAAAGATCTTGAGCTTAAGCTGAAATAGCGTCATAAATTTGGTGTTGTAATAATAGAAAATACATATTTGTCACATGCATACAACACTGCATTCAGCATGTTGTGACTCATTCCAATGTGCTGATGCTTTCTGAAATCATATGTGAAAAAGAAGCTATTGAATATTATACCCCCAAAATATGCATGAAACGTCGATGTACAGATTTAACAGTATTGACAAAATAGCTTCAAGGTCGGTGTGATATGGAAACATATATATATAAGCTACATTAATGCTTTCATAGATTTGTGACTGTGCAGAGAAAACAAGGCTAAAGTAGGATAAATGAAGAAATATTTGAACCACAAAGTTATTTTTTCATTCTTGCATATTAAAGAGAAAAAATATGCTCATAGCAGAAATATTTCATATCTTTTAATTAACAGTAATTTAAAGGTTAGCAATGCATCTACAATGTAACACAGTGTGATGACTTTTCTCAGCGTTTGCTCAAAAACTGCTTTGCTGACTTCAGTCTTGGTTCTCACACATTTGATAGCATTCTAGATGCGTTCCCCCCCCCCCCCCTCTCTCTCTCTCTCTCTCTCTCTCTCTCTCTCTCTCTCTCTCTCTCTCTCTCTCTCTCTCTCTCTGTGTGTGTCTCTCCCTCTCTTTCTCTCTCTCTTTGTCTCTGTCTCTTGTCTCTCTCTCTCTTTGTCTCTCTTTGTCTCTCTCTCTCTTTTTCTATTTGTCTCTCTCTCTCTCTTTGTCTCTCTCTCTCTTCAGGGGCGGATCTGGGTTTTGAAAGGGGGGGGTGCAAAGTTCTTTTTTGTTTTGTTTTGTATCTTATCAGCGAAGGCGCGAAGCGCCGAACCGACGGCGCGAAGCGCCGAGCATGCTAGGGGGGTCCGGGGGCATGCCCCCCCGGAATTTTTTTTTTAAAAGGAAGCAAAATGGTGCAATCTGGTGCAATCTGAGCGTGTAAAGTGCTATTTTCAGGCGATACATTTTGCCACTGATGTGTTGGGGGGTGGAGATAGGACCAACTGTCTCTCTCTTGGGAAGCACATGCTCGAAAATGTACAGTGCTAAATAAGTTCGATGTTAATAATAAAGAATCACAATTCACAAAAACAACATGAGGAAAAAGTCTTTGCAACAAGATCATACCTCGAATTTAATAATCTTTATTCCGAATATGTAAGAAGACATCTGTAACCAGTTTGTTGTGGGAGTCAGGCCTGGTCAGTCTAGAGACATTGAATAAACACACACATGGAGGAATTTGCCTAGTCATAGGCCTAATCATGTGACAACATTTTCTGTGGCTGAAGGCGCATGACTGTGTTGTATTTTGTTGCAAATCTGTTGACAGCATCTGGAATGTCTATTTTCATTCCTGTATTAGCATCTCTCAGGCTCTCTCTCTCTCTCTTTCTCTTTTTTTTTCTTTTTTTTTTGCTGTATGTGTGAGTGTGTGTGTGTGTGTGTGTGTGTGTGTGTGTGTGTGTGTGTGTGTAAGGGGGGGGGGGTGCAATTACATTTAATTTTACTAGTGCATTCCTATATTTATCAGCATCTCTCTCTCTGCACCCACCCACCCCTTTTTATTTTGGCTGGGGGGGGGGGGGGGGTGCAATTACATCACTATATTTATCAACATATTTCTCTTTCCATTTTTTTAATGTATTATCATTGTTTATGTATTTTATTTCTTTAATTTATTTAGTTAGTTTTTTGGCTGGGGGTGGAATTACATTTACATTACTATATTTATCAGCATCTCTTTCTCTTTTTTGTTCTGCCGAGGGAGGGGGGGGGGTGCAATTACATTTACATTACTATATTTATCAGCTTCTCTCTTTCTTTTTTTTTAAGCCGAGGAGGGGGGGGGGTGCAATTATATTTACATTCCAATATTTATCAACATCTCTTTCCCTGAGTCTCTCTCTCATTTTTTTGTCTTTTTGCTTGGGGGGGGGGGGGTGCAATTACATTTACATTACTACATTATCAACATATCTCTTTTTTTTCTTTCTTTCTTTCTTTCTTTTCTTCTTTTTTTTCTTCTTTTTTTTTTTTTTGTCCCGCTGGGGGGGGGGTGCAATTGCACCCATTGCACCCCCCCCAGATCCGCCCCGTGCTCTTTGCTCTTTGTCTCTCTCTCTCTCTCTCTCTCTCTCTCTCTCTCTCTCTCTCTCTCTCTCTCTCTCTCTCTCACCTTAATGTTTTCCACATTTATGGCCAGCATAATATTTGGTTAGACTTCCACAGGTGGGCCACACTAGTGGACTCGTCCGAGGAGTAGGGTGCGGGGAAAGACTGCGAAGATGACGTAACACACAAACTGAAGGGCCTCAGCATCTGATTGGCTGCATTGTTACACAGTCAAAGGAATTTCAAATGCTCTTTGAACATGCATAATGACTGAGGTCGCATCTGCCATTGCTTTATCCTCATTTAAGCCCCATCTGAAAGGAAATCCCATGCTCATCTTTCACCCTTTTGCTTCCAGGCAATCCAAAGGGCGTGTTCAGTCTTTTTCTTTCCTAGCGATCGATATAATTATACCAACCTATAATCTTTGATTATACAGAAAGTGCCCCCCCAAAAAGTGGGACGAAAATGCAGGCCGTGTCAGGTTTTTGAAACTGAACTATTGCTAAAACTGACTGATTTGACGTTGCATGTGATTACAGAGATCACTCCAAAAACACACGCACAAAACTAGAGGTCACTGAGTGCGAACCTCCACCAAGGCAGCCACAGTTTCCCCCTCATGGTCTGTAGGCCTATGATTCATTCAGGCTGGATGTCATGCTAGCCAGGCTGTCTTTGGCCTGGCTTAATGCTTTGAAGTTTTGTTTATTTTCGCGGCTGAAAGCATATATAATTATCTTTGAGTGTGGAGCGCATACGACGACGCCATCAATAGTTTGAGGTCATCAACTTCGTGAATTGCATAAAATTTAGTTTTTTGGTCGTAATTCCCTAGAACAGATAGCCTCCAAAATTTAAAGGATTGTTCCTTGGGTAAAACCCTGACCTTCCACTAAATTTAATCAGGATCTGTTCTGAAAATTTTGAGTTATTTTGCTTATTAAGTCGAGGGTAAAACATCCTTGGCGGAAGTAACAAACATAAAAATAGAGAGCACTCTTGAGAGTGCCCAAGGATGTCAAAAGCCTTGTTCAGGAGGCGCAGCGATTCAGAGTGCTGCTCAGCGCTGCATGTGATTCACTCCTGAACGGCCAATTTGGGGCGTGCTTCACTCAGCGCTGAGCAGCGCTCTGCATCACCGATCCGAGATGATGCAGAATGATTTTGCAGCAGATTCAAAATGGCGTCTTCGATCCCGCACTGGCCGTCGATGCGTAAAATAACCCTCAGAAACATCATTTTGGGACTGGAACGGGCTTTATTTGCCCCAAGCGCTCTGTATGTGCAAGTAATGGCAAGTAAGGATAACACAATAGTGGACTTTATTCGTGCAGAATACATGTAAACGTGCATAAACGATGTCTGTGGCAAAGAAAACACTTTCTTCGCGTCTATCAACACAACATGGGGCGCAGAAGATTTACCTCCCCTTTAACAAGTGAAGCGCTGCACTACATCTTAGGCGTTCAGAGGAGTGGCAAAGAGCGCTCAATTGCCAACATGAAGCGCTCATGCAGCGCTGAGTACTCCTGAATAAGCCTAAATTGTATCTTCCATGGCCAATACAATCAATAAAGAAAGCATGTTCTGCTAGCAAGGCCTGACTTTACGAAGGTTAGTTCATTTTATTGGCTGTGAAAGCGATATGAGTGCGAAACACATACATCCGCCATCAATATAGTTTGACGTCACCAACTTCGTGTTGCCCAACAAACTATATACATATATTTTTTACTTCTACATAACATATAACATTCTGCTTATGGTTGTAATCCCAAACTACATAAGCGATAACCTAAATAAAATTATGGATTGTTTTGTTTTAAATAAAATCCCGACCTTCCACCAAATTTCATCAGAATCAGTTGTGAACTTTTGAGTAATTTCGCTAAATTACCAATCAACGACCCTAGTATAAAACAGAACCTCATTGCCGGATGTAAAAAGAAGTTTTTTTAGTCCACAGATACGCTTTTCCAGTCGATTCCCTTGCCTAGCACATCATGGTCCTGGGAAACGCGAGAAAGGTTCCTTGCCTAGCACATCATGGTCCTGGGAAACGCGGGAAAGGTCCCTTGCCTAGCACATCATGGTCCTGGGAAACGCGGGAAAGTCCCTTGCCTAGCACATCATGGTCCTGGGACACGCGGGAAAGGTCCCTTGCCTAGGACATCATGGTCCTGGGAAACGCGGGAAAGGTTCCTTGCCTAGCACATCATGGTCCTGGGAAACGCGGGAAAGGTCCCTTGCCTAGCACATCATGGTCCTGGGAAACGCGGGAAAGGTTCTGGTCGGGAGGGTTTGGGCAAGCACACAGGGTCGGCGACACAGCACTCATCTGCGGAAGTGCCACGCTTTTTAGAAAACTTTAGAATGACTTTGTGGTCGTTGTTTGTTTGTTCGCTTTTTGTTTGCTTGTTGGATCCTTTGTTCAATAATTGATTGACCAATCGATGGATTGATTAATTGATTGATCTATCGATTGATTGATTGGTTGATTGATTGATTGGTCGATAGATCGATCGATCGGTTCTAAAAAGGAAACTAGCCCCAAAGTAGTCATCGTCCAGAAATCCTCAGTCAAAATTAAAAATCTGACATTCACCGCACCTCGTTCATTGAATCATACATTTGCGGGCCAATACACATGAAAGAAAATCATAATATATATTTGCATGCGGACACACATGCATGTGTGAGCATGAGCGTACGCGCGCGCGCACACACACGCACACACACACACACACACACACACACACACACTCCCCAATACTTCTGACTTCTCCACATCAAGCCGAAACAAAAATGTGCGCAGAAATCGGGGATAAACGGGGTAGCTGCTGTTGCTATGGTTGGAATGGAATACTCAACATTTCATCGTGCCAGTAACTGATATCATGCTACTTTGTCTGCCGCCTGCTCCTCTGAATGGAGAGAGAGAGAGAGAGAGAGAGAGAGAGAGAGAGAGAGAGAGAGAGAGAGACAGACAGACAGACAGACAGACAGACAGACAGACAGACAGACAGACAGACAGACAGACAGACAGACAGACAGACAGACAGACAGAGACAGAGACAGAGAGAGAGACAGAGAGAGACATAGAGAGAGGAAATGTATCACACCAAGGCTCTTGTTCTTTTGACTTCCTGGATTGGCCAACTAGCAGCTGGCCAGTGTAACAATGAAAGCTGCACGGGTTGTACAATCTTGTTCTGATTCCAGGTGCTCAGGCCGCATCGTTTCTCCCCTCTGAGGAAAACCAGCCGTACAGTGGCACTGTAGGTTCTTAAACACTTCATGCAATGATGCATCCTTTATTTTTTTGTCGGAATGACATCACGTCATGTAGGTCCCGAGCAAAAAGAGGCAGATATAACCGACGTTTAAAAAATCATCAGCTAATATGTTTCGTGCCATAGCATGCTTTGGGGCGACTACCTAGTTTCTAGTCTTTCGACACATTAATTGTGCTGACTTGGTCCGTGAAAAAGGGAAACTTTTAAAGTAACATCTGCTTATAGTCTGTTGACATTTAATCTTCGTATTTGCTGGGACATTACATCATGACCCAAACGTGACAAGTCAGCCTACATTTTGACACTAGTTTGTGCTTGTTGGGGGAAATGAAAGAATGAGTCCAGAGGCAGAATACAACAAACTTTCATCGTCCCAGAGCTCTGACCAGGTTGTCCCAAAAGAAGTCGACGCAGCGCGGGTCGCGAGGGAACTCCACGTAGGACTCGGTCTTGATGTAGTACAGGATGTCCCGGGGCAGCGAGCGGGACACCACGTGGTCCTTGAGCACGAAGAGCACCACGTCGCGGTCCTCGTGCACGCTCTCCATGCGCGCCATCTCGAAGACGAAGCGGCACTCCCGGGAGTCGAGGAAGCTGGCGGTGAGGAGGCAGACGGTGCGGCGGCTGTTGTGGATGGCCTCCACGGCTCCCTGCAGGGAGGGGCGGCCGAGGCGCAGGTCGCGGTAGTCCAGGCACAGGCGCAGTCCGTGGTCCCTCTCCAGACGGGGCCGCATCTCTTCCTGGACGAAGGAGCTGTCGTCGGGGTCGAAGGCGACAAAGGCGTCAAACAGGAAGTCCTCCCTCTCTTCCTCATCGGCCTCGACGTGCCTTCTCTGGTTCCTGGCCACGTAATAGAGGTAGTACAGCCTCCATCGGAACCGAAACGCAATGCTGCCCACGATGACTGCTATGAAACCCATCACACCGACGGCAAGAAGTGTTATCTGAGCAGCACGAGTGAGCGAGCAAGATCTTGCTAAAGTATCGACAGCCTCGTCTGCCTTGCTGAGCGGGTACACCATGTCCGTGCCAGGGAAGGTACAGTTAGTCATGTCCAGGTGGATCAAGCTGACTTTTGTGCTTCTCACCCAGAAAAGAAACTCCAGGTTCCAGCAGTCGCAAACGATAGGATTTCTCGATATATCCAGGGACACAGTCTTACCCTCTTCCGCCAATACATCCAGACTGTGGCGAAGCTCCCGAGGAATCGTCGTAAGAGCGTTGACGGAGAAGTTAAGGAGTTTGAGATTCTTTGCAGGGGCAATGCTTACGTTAAGGCCTTCCTTGGTCAGCTGGTTACCCACGCACACAAAGTTCTGTAGAGAATGCAACCCATGCGTGAGGTTTTCGTGGAGATGCATCAGGCGGTTGTAAGAAACATCCAAAGTTTCCAAGGTCGGAAGTCGGGAGAAAATCATACCAGACTGACTGCTAGCTAAAGTTTTGTGCAGCATGTTGTTTTGAATATTAAGCTTCTTCAGAGAAGTAAAGTTGAGGAAGAAGTCCACACCGATGTAATGGGCAAAGTTACTTGATAGGTCGAGGTCTTGGACGGTCTCCACACCTCCAATGGGGCCCGACCATTCAGAAAAAACATTGCAGGAGAGGTCGACAATGGTAAGATTGTTCTTTGTCAACGAGAACTCGTCTAGGTGAAAATATAGTTTAGTCCACTTCAGGCGAATCTCAGAAATGTTTGGTGGAAGAGGGTACGTGATTTTCACTTTCGGTTTAGGTGGGACATACGTCAATGGAGATTCCCCATTGAAGTGGCCACTGAAGTGATCTTGGGTGCATAGGTCATTGTCGTGTCCATCAGACCAAAGAGTCGACAGTGTTTGGCCAAATTCCTTCAGTTGTTCCCCAAACGCGTACTGTGCAAAGTCCGTTGAGAGAGCCCATGGTTGAGGTGGGTCGGATTTGTCGTCTCGACTGTGAATGGATGGCAACTTGCTATTCATCCCTTTGTTGCTTAGGTCAACGAACGTGAGGCTAGTGAGGTGGATGAGGTCAAAGATGTACATACCAAAGGTAAAGACGTTCAACTTGGCGGAGACTGTAGTCAACGACCGAGGCAAGAGTCTTAGAGCTCCTGGCTCGAACTGCTCGATGCTGTTTTCGTTCACTTCTATGTTTGTCAATCTCGTGTATTGGAAATATTCCAGTTGTGGTTTTTTTATTTTGACGCAGCTATTAAACCTCGGGTAAATGCTGTTTATCCGTAATGTTTTAATTCGAGTCCATTGGAAGCCATAAGCTGCTCGCCCTATATTATCAAACCCTAGTTGATAGTTTTGGGACAGATCGAGAATCTGAAGACTCTTCAGGGGTTTGAAAACTAGGGCCTCCAAATGACACAGTTTACACAGCCTTAGGTCAAGGTTTTCAAGATAATAGAGATTCTGGAAGGTGTCGTTGTCGAGGGAGTTTAAATAGCACTTGCCTGAATTACCTGATATTTTCAATGTTTTCAGGTTTTGCAGTTGAGCAAACTCTGGGCCGAAGGTCAGGCCCCTAAAGCCGTCCATGACTAGAGTGGTGAGAGAGGTGAGGTTGGAGAACGATGCACTCGGAAACGCCCAGGGAATATCCACGAATGCGTTGTCGTTGAGGTAAAGTACACTCAGAGCTTCCAGGCCCTCAAAGACAGAAGAGTTCAACCACGAATCATCCAGAAGGAGATTGTTCCTATGAAGGTCCAGATGCTGCAGGTTACGGAGCGAAGCAAAGGCCCCTTCCTCTATCACCTGGATCTCGTTGCCGGCTAGAAAGAGATCCCGAAGGAGGAGGAACCGCGCAAACATGCCAGTCGTGATTCGTCTGATCCTGTTGGAATTGAGCGAGAGGGTGACGGTTTCATTGGGCACGCTGGAGGGGACGCTGGTGAGGTTGCGACCGTCGCAATTGACTTCCCGACGAGTGGGGCATACACAGGGGTGACATGGGGCCGTGCTGTGGCTGCCTTTCATCAGGGCTTCGTCAGCTCCAGCCGTGGATGGCGACGGTGCAGTGAGAAGAAAAATGAGAGCGAGGAATTTGCAAGCGGCGGAAGCTGTCGCCATCATCGTCTGCAAGTAGAAACCATGCGCGCACACGCGTGATTATGATAATGTTGTTGAAATGTCAGCGGTCAAATGAACAGAATCGTTCCAGACAAACGAAGGCTTTAGGCATTTACTCACGTTGTTCAAAATTGTGATAATGTTCTTATACGCCTAACAGATACAATGTCGTTTATAAGGCTAAGAACGCACTTTGGTGGAGTGGTCTGATAATTGATGAAAAGTCATTCAGTGTTCGACACATATGTGACCCCCACCCACCCCCCACCCCCCCACCCCACCCCCGCTCGAAACCAGTCCCAACTTGCTCAGGCGATTTGAGGCTACCTGCAGAAACACGTGATAGGGGTCAATCTGATTCAGTTACATGTGATATGTGTTTGTTTTTTCTTAACATTTCAAGAAGCTCGCGAATAGTCTATCTTGTGGTTTTCTGCTTCACCTGTGTGTGGTCTTGTCTTCGCTGCGAGAGACAGGCTAACTTGTGATTTGAATCAGCTCTTCTCTGCAGAACACTTCCCACAGAGGCAGAGCCAATTTTTACGTGTGTCTTGGACCTCGCGCCCAACAGCCGTACACACACACACACACACACACACACACACACACACACACACACACACACACACACACACACACACACACACACACACACACACACACACACACACACACACACACACACACACACACACACACACTCCCTCTCCCAAGCGCATCTCCCTCCTCCGTCTCAACACAGCTTTTCCCAGAGATCGGCGCCATCATGCCAAATGTGGTTGATCACGTGACCTTTGGCTGGTCTACTAGCATTGTTGGGCTGAAAATATTAGTCAGAGAATACTTCCTGGACTCACTGGTAGCTTTCCTCCATTCTGGTTTCTAGAAATGTTCCCCCTACCCCTTTACTACGTTGGTATTTTCTGCTGGACACAATCCACCTGTTGACCCTGCACATTATTGGTGCATTGTATTCTCATGATGATTTTTTGGAACAAGAAACGAAAGACGAAGGTATGCGAGACTCCAGCTTTCTCACTTTGTTCCACTTAACAATCATAAACCATCTCTTTCTACATCTCTGTTCTCTTTTCCTCTTTCTACACCCTCTTCTTCTCCCAATCACTTTCCCCCAACGATCTCCAATGCGTAACATATTTCAGAACACTTAACGAACACGCTAAGCAGAAATTCACGTCAGGGACATCATATTTTCGTGTCCTCGAAAATCAACAACCTACGTTTAAATACGTGAAAATCAGCTTACTATTATCTTACATCGGCTGTTGTAGCACTTGCATAGAAACTATGCAGAGGTCAAGTTCTCGAAACTGCAGCGGGCACGACATCTTTCACATGGGCATAACTTCCACAATTTCGATCCTACGCTGGCAAATGAATCATCAACCACAGCAGAAAGTATAACATCGAAGGGAAAATCATTTCAAGTGTGGGGCGGATTCAGAGGACTGGTCACACTAATCATAACGTTACGCCTAATTGCGCATAGAGGAGGTTTAATTTTTAAACAACATTCTGATCATGCGAGGGCTGACCGAACAGCACTCGGTCAAACTGGGAAATGACCAAACGGTGCGTAGTACGTAGGCCTACTGAGATCCACGTTTACGACAAATATAAGGTTTATCTTCAAGAAATGCCTTTAACAATTTTATTTTAGAAATAGTTTCTAATCCTGGTCGCACACTTCGATCTGTTTATCAGTATCCGAAGCCGTAAACATGTAAATCGGCGGGCAGGCAGATCGAGAGACGAGTATCTCAGCACATAACAAATTAAGGCACGCGAGCGCGCACAAACACACGCGTGCGCGCATACACACCAATGCAAGCACGCACACACTCACACACATCGGAACCTAGTGTCCCGATTCCAAGAGAAACTGAGGCCCAATCGAAATATTTAGCCTACCCACAGAAAAATTCCGCAATGACGGAAGGAGGAAAAAGGCAGTCCGAAGGAAACTGCCAAGGCACACAAGTGTCGTCTGGGTGGCCATGGATCTATATATAAATGGGGTGCCCAAGGATTCAAGTCATCACGTGTCAGCGCGCACGCACCTCATGCCTCCATCTTGAGAGATTTATGAGTTTGATCTTGTATACA
>JAWQFJ010017178.1:52500-72500 GCA_034096865.1 Theodoxus fluviatilis
TGTGCGAAGTCTCCACTAAATCCTATAATCATGTGACTAAATACAGTGCAATGTTGAAACGGACTATAGGCATCTCCTTTGGTGCTAGCCGCTTGGGGCGCAACGTGTCTCGATCCTCACGAGAATGAGCTAATGAACTATCTTTGTGTAACCTATAATCTTTGGTGTATATATAGGGTCTTTGACTGCAGTAGGCTCAGGAGTCACTTATCAGGGCATAGGTAGTGGTAATGAAAATGTTCAATTTACACAATAACCTCAAACCTTACCATAAACCAAGAAGACAGCACATTTAGTCATCATCGCTACCGCTGTCTATAGTAACTTGCAAACACCACAATTGTGCCGCCATGTTGATCAACCGAAAGCGCTCGATTTACACGAAAGCTGTCGAATCGCCGCTCACGTCACGAGGACTGACGGTCACGTGGCGGCAGACCGCCGCGGCCGGATTCCGGCGGTTAAATCGAGCGCAGCCACTGCCATGTGTCTATCGTGCATGAGGGAACACACGACCATCCTGAACAGAAACCCCCTCCCAAAAATGAACTGATCCGCCCCTGGTGTGTGTGTGTGTGTGTGTGTGTGTGTGTGTGTGTGTGTGAGTTATATATATATTTGTGTTGCATTCTTACACACAAATCCTTTTTTGCACAAAACCACAGCACACCTGATAGAGAGAGAAAATGGGCATCTTTATTAAGAAGACATATTAGCCTTATTGACACCAGCATCCAATCGTCTTTCTTAATAAAGAGCCAGTTCCACAAATCATATGCATGTGGCAAGTATATGTTCATGGCAGCATGCATCAGAACATAAAATTATTATTGCATATATAAAACGACTTTCCACAAATCATATGCATGTGGCAAGTATATGTTCATGGCAACATGCATCAGAACATAAAAATATTATTTCATGTATAAAACGACTGAAGTTGTAAAAAGGTACACGTCACATTGCAGAATTTCATCTTCCACAACCGATTTTACATACCTAGAAATACATAAAAATTTTGTGACCCTGGTTATGTCCCTTGTTCTGCTCTCCGCGTTACTTGTCCTAGTGGTTTGACATCTCCCCAATGTACAAATTTAATTTCCATCCTACCATTACATATAACTAATCTTATGATGCCTGTTTGTTTTGTGTGGGCTGACCGCCCTAATCATAACAAGATTGGTGGCAGCTGGGGGTGGATGGTGGGAAAGGCTCTGAGCTGGTGCCCGTCTTCTCCGGGAGAAGTTTCAGGAATGACCCAATTCCTGTGCGTGGGTTCTGGCCAGAGTATGGGAATTGGCCCGACCCCCCTCTAGAACTAAAACCCGCGGTCAGCGCACTACCGGAAGTAAGAAGCAGACTGCCCAAGAGATCGTCTGCTACTGGCATCGAACAACCTTACGCTGTGGCCCTGTGCAAAAATTTTGTTTGTGTTGCATTCTTACACACAAATCCTTTTTTGCACAAAACCACAGCACACCTGATAGAGAGAGAAAATGGGCATCTTTATTAAGAAGACATATTAGCCTTATTGACACCAGCATCCAATCGTCTTTCTTAATAAAGAGCCAGTTCCACAAATCATATGCATGTGGCAAGTATATGTTCATGGCAGCATGCATCAGAACATAAAATTATTATTGCATATATAAAACGACTTTCCACAAATCATATGCATGTGGCAAGTATATGTTCATGGCAACATGCATCAGAACATAAAAATATTATTTCATGTATAAAACGACTGAAGTTGTAAAAAGGTACACGTCACATTGCAGAATTTCATCTTCCACAACCGATTTTACATACCTAGAAATACATAAAAATTTTGTGACCCTGGTTATGTCCCTTGTTCTGCTCTCCGCGTTACTTGTCCTAGTGGTTTGACATCTCCCCAATGTACAAATTTAATTTCCATCCTACCATTACATATAACTAATCTTATGATGCCTGTTTGTTTTGTGTGGGCTGACCGCCACAACTATATGGAGTTACTGACGACATATAGCAGCCCCACACAATCTAGAGAGAAAAATTAAATAATTAACACCAAAGAAAAAGGGGAAAAAGACAACAACAAAAAAAAAATTACCAACAACAAAAGACCAAAAAAAACCAACGAAAACAAAAACAAAAACCAAACACATATTCCTTGACACGATAGTCTAAGTTATGTACAACACCTTCCCAGACTAATAGGTGAAAGATGGAGTGCGGAGGTATCGTTTGAATGCATCGGATTTCCACCTCCCCCAAACTCGAATCTGCGCCTCGGAAGCGCCCCGCATGGCGCAGTGTGAAGCTGCCCCGATGCGGAAGCTGTGAGAGTTGAATCTGTCGGCATGGATATTTGCTTTAGACAGCAGAAATTTGAGTGTGGAGACGAAGACACTACGCGAGATGGCAAAGTTCCTAAATGCTGCCCAAGTTCGTTGGTATGCGGCTCTTGTGGACCTGCTCAACGCCCCCGCCAGAAGTTGCTGTCCTACGTTGAACAATCTAGAAAGTTCGGCAGACTGGGGATGGGTGTTGGATCTTTGTCCGCCTGAGGATGGAGTGAGTGAAAAATGTCCATCTGCAAACGAGAGAGAGCATCTGCCGTACGATTCCGTTTTCCTGGAATGTGTCTCGCCTGGCACAAGACATTATTTTTCAACGTTGCTCTGACAAAACGGCGCACCAGTGCCATAACCATCTTCTCTTTAGATGTCAGTTTGTTGAGGACCCACACCAGGGCTGCATTGTCTGTGTGAATGATAACTATTTTGTTCCTTAAGAGGTCCCCCCAGACTTCGATGGCCAGGACGATCGGCAAAAGCTCCAAGAGAGTGATATTTTGTATTCCCCACCACTCTGACCACTTTCCGACCAACCAATGAGAATGGTATACGGCTGCATATCCCAAACCCTGCGCTGCGTCAGTGTGTATATGTTCAGCTAACGGGGAGAGGAACAACTCATCCCTGAACAATGATTTGCCATTGAATTGGTCCAGGAAGTCTGAAAAAACTTGGAGATCCTTCTTTGTTTCCAGGGTCAAGCGAACATGATGATGGGATTGTTTCAAGCCTATAGTCAAGTCAATCAGTCTGCGAATGAACGCCCTACCCGGCACAATGACTGCACAAGCAAAATTTAGGACCCCGATCAGAGATTGGAGTTCCTTGAGGGTGGCCTTTGACCTCCCCAACAGGTTAGAGATTTCCCGGCGGCACTTTGCTAGTTTGTCTATGGGTAACCTGATCTCGGACTGGACTGAATCAATCTCGTAACCGAGGAATGTTATGACTTTGGTAGGTTGTACTGTTTTCTCGGGCGCCATGGGGACGTTGATATCATTGCACATCTCTAGGAACTTGCTAAGATCTAGCTCACAACCTGTCCGAGAACGGTTGACAATAAAAAAATCATCTAGGATATGCACCATATTCCTGATTCCACACTTATCTTTTGCTGCCCATTGCAGGGCTGCACTGAAGGTCTCAAAAATTTGGCAAGAGGAAGCACACCCCATCTGCAGACACTTGTCATAGAAAAATAGTCCTTCCCACTGGAAACAGAACAACTTATACTCTTGCGGCTGAAGTGGAATGATCCGGAAGGCTTTCTTGATATCTGTTTTCGCCATGTACGACCCAACTCCCGCGTTCCTCACCAACTGAGCAGCATCCGCTATAGTAGCGTAGACCACCTCTGTGTACCCGACTGGAATAGCATCATTGATCGAGTTCCCCTCCGGGAAGGATAAGTGATGTATAATGCGGAAATCTCCAGTCTCTTTTTTTGGTACTACTCCCAGGGGAGATAACTGAAAGGTGGCAAACGGGGGTTGTGGGAATGGGCCTACAATTCTACCGACCTGCCGTTCGTTCTCAATATACTGCTTCACCACTTCTGGATGTTCCTTAGCAGATTTTAGGTTGTCTACCCACGCTGAATTTGGTTCGCCGTCAAAACCCACTGAAAAGCCTTCGGTAAAGCCCACCTGAAGGTACCTCACTATTTTTTCATTGTACCCTGCTAACCAAGATTCTAACCTTTTTTGCAAGATTGGTGTTACGTGCTCCAGTTGTGTCATGTCCTCTCCCGTAGTTCCGTCCCTGTCACTGGTCGTCTGCGCTACAAGTCAGGCCCTCTTTGCAGGTTGGGAGGCTACAGGTTTTGACTGGGGGCCCTTCCTAAAACCTTCCTCCTGTCCCGCCTTATAGGCCTGCAGTTGTTTTCTCACGCAGTATGCCTTTGGGTGCTTGCCCTTGCATTCCGAGCATCTGTGCTCGAATTTGCATTTCTCAATGCCCCACTTGCAGAACCCAGAAGAATTGAAAGAGAAACATACGCCTGCCTTATCCTTGGGTTGGTATGGGGAATATCTGGGGCCCTTCTTGGTCAGAGCATCGCTCTGCCCTCTGATCGTGCCTGCCCTCCCTTGTGTGTCAAAGGCTAGCTCAAAGGATTTTTCTCCCCAAGTAACCTTCCCCTTAGCTATGAGCTGACGGTACCTTTCGTCATAGAAAGACCAGTCCTGCCCTTTCTCCTGGAATTCGGCCACTGTATTGTAATGTTGGGCCAGTCCCATTGAAAGTTCTTGCTTGTCTTTTTCAACAATGGCCCGGAAAATGTTCCAGGCCTTTGCCCATTGGGTGAAGGTGAGGGCTCTGCCTTTCCCTTCCTCCAGCTGGAGTAGTGGCGACCCCTCGACGTCGGTCACGACTAGCCTTTGCTGGTTCTTTGTTTTGTTCAGGATGTTGGAAAATTCTACAAACTCCCCTTGTCTGATCTTGTTTTTGACTTTCTCGTCTACAAAGACATCCACCTCCCACCCTATCCTCTCACCGGTTAGCTTGTGGATCTCCTGGGCCATGAGGTGTACCCCATCATGGAGGCACCAACGCTGCCGCGTTGTGCAACTGGCCACATGATCACCATGAAAAGGGGGCAAAAACATGCCAATGATGCGCGAATGAGGTGCACCGCTGCCACGTTGTGCCTCTGGCTACATATCACTCTGAAAATCGGGCAAAAACCGACAAAAGATGCGCCACCGATGTGCACTCCGCCACAAATTTTTTGGCGACATTATCACAGTGAAAGAACATGCCAAGGTATGCGCACTTGGGAGAAGGTGCGAGTCTGTCGCAACAATTCTCCGCTCCGGGTGGATAGGCTAATAACATAAAACCTGGAGAAAACGTGTCCGAGGTTGCGGAAATCATACTTTGCCAACATGTAAAGAGCAAAAAGCACTCTGGATCTCAATCAAACCGCGGACTCGAATTGGTCCTTAAACTCCGCATCTGTGAATGTCCGAGTAGCATACCCTGCTCCGCCATAATGGCGATCGCGGTCACCTCGTGCTTCCGCACTGCATTGACACAGAACTACCGGAAAGAACAGCCCGAGGACCCAATAGGAATTCAATCACAACGACCACAAATACTCGCCGTTTAAATTCCGTAAGCCGAACGTCTCGTCCTCGGAGAGCTGATTCCTGTCTTCTCCGAAAGGCTCTGAGCTGGTGCCCGTCTTCTCCGGGAGAAGTTTCAGGAATGACCCAATTCCTGTGCGTGGGTTCTGGCCAGAGTATGGGAATTGGCCCGACCCCCCTCTAGAACTAAAACCCGCGGTCAGCGCACTACCGGAAGTAAGAAGCAGACTGCCCAAGAGATCGTCTGCTACTGGCATCGAACAACCTTACGCTGTGGCCCTGTGCAAAAATTTTGTATATATATATATATATATATATATATATATATATATATATATATATATATATATAGAGAGAGAGAGAGAGAGAGAGAGAGAGAGAGAGAGAGAGAGAGAGAGAGAGAGAGAGAGAGATTTGATTTGATTTGATTTCTTTAATGTTTAGGCCGGCGGCCCGTCACAATGTCACAACAATACGAGGTAGTGGGTGGGGTGGGGGGGGGGGGGGAGAGGGGGGGGGGGGGGCGGGGGAATGGGGAGTCGGGGATTGGCAATTGGTTACATTGTATGGTATCTATCAATACCAGCAGCTTCAGAAATGGCATTTGTTCGGAAAATCATAATTTTTGCATGCGTTCTGAACTGAATGGAACATGATACTTTTCGGCGTTATTCAAGATATTGCCTACGATATTTCAAGGCATAATAGATGTACATGGCAACATTTTTTGTTTTTAAGTACCCCTGACCATTTATTAGGAAGGTGAAATGAGTCCCGTTTTATTCATGTATTTGATATAGATTCTTATGTACTTTTCTCTTTGATCTGTATATAGGTAGCAATTGAGTAAGAAATGAGCTTCGTCTTCAATTTGATCCGTGCAGAATGGACAGTATATCTCTTCGATGACAAACGCGTTACTTCTTAATTCATTCCTTCCAAATTTGAACCGAGGAAGTATATACTACCTTAAATTTTGTAATTTCGAGAGAGCTCAAGTACTTTTCACATTGGAAATCGTGTTTAATGGTTCTGTACAATGCGAAACGCTCGCTACCACTGATTTTGTGACTCCATTCTTGACTGTAACAGTCTTGGAGTCTGTTTGGAACGGTTATATTGGAAAGCATAACAAGTGCCTGCTTTGGTAGTCTATCATTTGGCATTTTTTGTAGTTTGAACCAATATTTAATAGCTCTTATAGTACTACTGATTCTAAGGGGGAATCTTCCTGTTTCACCATAAACTAGACTATTTGGAGTTTTTGCGTCAACTGTCAGAAATTGCTTACATGCGAACATGTGCGTTTTCTCTACGTTTGAATGTTCCTGTAATCCCCATAGCTCTGGTGCGTATAACAGCAGATGTTGCATTTGTGCATCAAACAGTTTGAAGAACAACTTTGGTGTTTGACTGCGGAGAGCCCATAGCATCTTTAATAATGCAATTGTTTTTTGTTTAGCTTGTGTGGCTACATTGTCTAGAGCTCCCGTTTCTGACAATCTAGTCGTGAAGGTGTAACCCAGGTATTTGAATGCGTTAACGACTTCTAGTTTAGTACCGTTCAGATGCCACTTTTCTCAATGGCCAATGAACCCTCCTCTTGTAAACACCATTACCTCTATTTTGGCAATATAAACTTTCAGACCAATTTGCTCTGAAGCATAAGCAATGTTGTTTATTTGTGACTGAAGCCCTACTGGGGACGTTGATATCAGAACGATATCATCTGCGAAAATCAAAAATATTTTTGTTGTGTCCACTTTGCATTTGGACACCATGCTGGCCATTTTCAAGGACATAAAAAGCTACGGAAGTGATTAATAATGAAAATAATGTCGGACTCTCCGAAGAGCCTTGACCTACTCAAATCAGGAAAGGTATTAGTGTCATATAGGACATTAAACAATTTTAGGAGGGAGAGAGAGATAAATAGAGAGAGAGAGAGAGAGAGAGATACAGATACCGAGAGAGATAGAGAGAGAGACAGAGAGAGACAGAGAGAGATAGAGAGAGATAGAGAGAGATAGATAGATAGAGATAGATAGAGAGAGAGAGTTAGAGAGAGAGATAGATAGAGAGAGATAGATAGAGAGATATATATAGAGATAGATAGATAGAGAGAGATAGATAGAGAGAGATAGATAGAGATATAGAGATAGAGAGACATAGAGAGAGATAGAGAGAGATATAGAGAGATAGAGAGAGATAGAGAGAGATAGAGAGATAGAGAGAGATAGAGAGAGAGATAGAGAGAGATAGAGAGAGAGATAAAGAGACATAGAGAGAGATAGAGAGAGATAGAGAGAGATAGAGAGAAGTATATATAGAGAGATAGAGAGAGAGATAGAGATAGAGATAGAGAGAGATAGAGAGAGATAGAGAGAGATAGAGAGAGATAGAGAGAGATAGAGAGAGATAGAGAGATATAGAGAGAGAGAGAGAGAGAGAGAGAGATAGAGAGATAGAGATATAGAGATAGAGAGATAGAGATAGAGAGATAGAGATAGAGAGAGATAGAGAGAGAGATAGAAAGAGATAGAGAGAGATAGAGAGCGATAGAGAGAGACAGAGAGAGATAGAGATAGAAAGAGATAGAAAGAGATAGAGAGATAGAGAGAGATAGAGAGAGATAGAGAGAGATAGAGAGATAGAGAGAGGTAGAGAGAGATAGAGAGATAAAGAAAGAGAGATAGAGGTAGAGAGATAGATAGAGAGAGATAGATAGAGAGATAGAGAGAGATAGAAAGAGATAGAGATAGAGATAGAGAGAAATAGAGAGATAGAGAAAGATAGAGATAGATAGAGATAGATATAGATAGAGATAGAGAGATAGAGATAGAGAGATAGAAATAGAGAGATAGAGAGATAGAGATAGAGAGATAGATAGAGAGATAGATAGAGAGAGATAGAGAGAGATAGAGAGATAGAGAGAGATAGAGAGAGATAGAGAGATAGAGAGAGATAGAGAGATAGAGAGAGATAGAGATAGAGAGAGGTAGAGAGAGATAGAGAGATAGAGAAAGAGATAGATAGAGGTAGAGAGAGATAGATAGAGAGAGATAGATAGAAAGAGATAGAGAGAGATAGAGAGAGATAGAGATAGATAGAGATAGATAGAGAGAGATAGATAGAGAGAGATAGAGAGATAGAGATAGAGAGAGAGAGATAGAGAGAGAGAGAGAGATAGAGAGAGAGAGATAGAGAGATAGAGAGAGATAGAGAGATAGAGAGAGAGAGAGATAGAGAGAGATAGAGAGAGATAGAGAGAGATAGAGATAAAGAGAGATAGAGAGAGATAGAGAGAGATAGAGAGAGAGAGAGAGAGATAGAGAGAGATAGAGATAGAGAGAGATAGAGAGAGATAGAGAGAGATAGAGAGAGATAGAGAGAGATAGAGAGATAGAGAGATAGATAGAGATAGACATAGAGATAGAGATAGAGATAGAGCGATAGAGAGAGATAGAGAGAGATAGAGAGAGATAGAGAGAGATAGAGAGAGATAGAGAGATAGAGAGATAGAGATATAGAAAGATAGAGATATAGAGAGATAGAGATATAGAGAGATAGATATATAGAGAGATAGAGATATAGAGATATAGAGAGATAGATAGATAGATAGAGAGAGATAGATAGAGAGAGATAGAGAGAGATAGAGAGAGATAGAGAGATAGAGAGAGATAGAGAGAGATAGAGAGATATTGAGAGATATAAAGATAGATAGATAGAGAGAGATAGAGAGATAGAGAGAGATAGAGAAAGAGAGAGATAGAGAGAGATAGAGAGAGAAAGATAGAGAAAGAGAGAGATAGAGAGAGATAGAGAGAGATAGAGAGAGACAGAGAGATATAGAGAGATAGAGAGAGATTGAGAGAGATAGAGAGATAGAGAGATAGAAAGATAGAGAGATACAGAGAGATAGAGATATAGAGATACAGAGAGATAGAGATAGAGAGAGATACAGAGAGATAGATATAGATAGATAGAGAGAGATAGAGAGACATAAAGATAGACAGATAGAGAGAAATAGAGACAGAGAGAGAGATAGAGAGAGATAGAGATAGAGAGAGACAGACAGATAGAGGTAAATAGATAGAGATATAGAGATAGAGAGAGATAGAGATAGAGAGAGAAATATATATAAAGAGAGAGATAGAGAGATAAATATATATAGAGAGAGATAGAAAGAGAGAGATAGAGGTGGAGAGAGAGATAGAGAGATAGAGTGAGAGAGATAGAGAGAGATAGAGAGAGATAGAGTGAGAGATAGAGTGAGAGATAGAGAGAGAGAGATAGAGAGAGATAGAGATAGAGAGATAGAGATAGAGAGAGATAGAGATAGATATAGAGAGAGATGGAGAGAGATAGAGATAGAGAGAGATAGAAATAGAGAAAGAGAGAGATAGAGAGAGTTATATATAAAAGATAGAGAGAGATAGAGAGAGATAGAGAGAGATAGAGAGATAGAGAGAGATAGAGATAGAGAGAAATAGAGAGAGATATATATATATAGAGAGAAAGAGATTGATAGAGAGATAGATAGAGATAGATAGAGAGATAGATAGAGATAGATAGATAGATAGAAATAGATAGATAGAGAGATAGAAAGAGAGAGATAGATAGATAGAGAAAGATATAGAGATAGAAAGAGATAGACAGAGAGAGATAGATAGAGTGATAGAGAGATAGAGAGAGATAGAGAGAAAGAGAGAGATAGATAGAGATAGAGAGAGAGATAGAGATAGAGAGAGACAGACAGAGAGATAGAGGTAGAGAGAGATAGAGAGATATAGAGAGATAGTGAGAGAAATATATAAAGAGAGATAGAGAGAGATAAATATATATAGAGAGAGATAGAAAGAGAGAGATAGAGAGAGATAGAGAGAGGTGGAGAGAGAGATAGAGATAGAGTGAGAGAGATAGAGAGAGATAGAGTGAGAGATAGAATGAGAGATAGAGTGAGAGATAGAGAGAGATAGAGAGAGATAGAGATAGATAGAGAGAGATGGAGAGAGATAGAGATGGAGAGAGATAGAGAGAGATAGAGAGAGATAGAGAAAGATAGAGAGAGATGAAGATAGATAGAGAGAGATGGAGAGAGATAGAGAGAGATAGAAATAGAGAAAGAGAGAGATAGAGAGAGAGAAAAAAAGATAGAGAGAGATAGAGATAGATAGAGAGAGAAATAGAGAGAGATAGAGAGATATATATAGAGATTGATAGAGGGAGAGATAGAGGGAGATAGATAGAGAGATAGATAGAAAGAGAGAGATAGATAGATAGAGATAGAGAGAGATAGAGATAGAAAGAGATAGACAGAGAGATAGATAGATAGAGAGATAGAGAGAGATAGAGATAGGTAGAGAGAGATAGAGATAGATAGAGATAGAGATAGATAGAGAGAGATAGAGAGAGATAGAGATAGATAGAGATAGACAGAGAGAGATTGAAATAGAGATAGAGAGATAGAGAGAGAGACAGAGACAGAGAGATAGAGAGATGGTGTGTGTGTGTGCTTGTACGTGCATGCGTGTGTGTGCTTGTACGTGCGTGCGCGTGTGTGCTTGTTCGTGCGTGTGTGAGTGTGAGTGTGTGTGAATCTACCATGTTTTTTCATACCTGTCCAGGTTTCAACACTTCTATAGGAAAAAATCGATCACACGTGAACTTTCAATTTGAGATAGACGGAATGAGTCAATGTACATGTATGTCAACAGCTCATGATTAAGTTAAGAACGATGGCTTCCGACTTTTATCACTTTGAACCGCATATTTATCCAGCACTTAGGAGAAGAAAACATCCTCGTTCAGTTGTTTCTCTTCTCCGTTAGCGAGGGCCAGCAACAGCCAACAGACCTACTGGGAAATTAGTGCGCATGTATAACTCAGTCAAAATTTGGGGGCAAAATACACCCAAACAGCGCCTTCCTAAGGCCAAACCATCACGTCAAACGATTGAGAAACTACCGAAATAAAAGTTTTCAATACTTAAATGCTGCGTCCAATTCAAATCTCTCTATTCCTTAACACTGCACTACTATGCCTCTGTAAGTGTAACACTGGGATAATTAGCATGATTGAAATGTGTCCTCTGCAAATGACACCATCCGCATGGGCCAGGGAAAAAAAGACGTGTAACGAATTTGGCAGGATTTACGTGATGACAACATTGAAATCGAAGGATCTAAGGTATGGAAAGGATCGTAAGATCTAATGATTTATATGGATACGTAATGACACATTATGAGAAAATATAGATCGTTTTTGGTTTGAAATGCGTTAGAGAAAAAAGTTGAAATTGACATCCCTCAGTTCTAAAAGACCATGAAGTTGCGTCTCAAGTTGACGAGTCGATCGCAAAGAAAGTGTCCAAACTGATGTGGCCATGCCTATATGGTCCCAGACACTCAACAAAAATGATTTACACTGGGACACGTACCTTACACTTATGCAGCTGAGCACCCCTGATTCAAAAACGAATCGTTTCAATTCAAACTCTCACATAAAATTCTACGTACAAGCATGTTGACGAAATGAACAGTAAAAATAAGGACTATAAGTGTACTTTCTGCCATAAGGAAGTTGAAACACTGAAACGCTCATTCATTTATTGCTGCTTTGTTTATTTAAAAAAACAACACGAAAACTTTACCTCCGTAGAGAAACTCTCTGGTTCAGTCCATGACAGTACGCTAGTGAACCATCTCCTAGTTCTCGTTAATAGGTATATATACTACTCATGGAATAAACAACAAAACCTTTGGTTCCATTACTTTATCACATTATGTACATGTACACACTATTGTATCAGTAAAAAAGATATAGCGCCAGAACCAGACAGATCAACGATAAAATCGAAAATAAATGGTCCCCATTTCTCTTCTGAAAATTTTCAGTCAAAGGGAGTTAAGCTCTACTGTCTTCTCTATTCCCGTAACTGAAACAATCAAGAGCATTTCCGACTCAGGAAAAACAAAGTCCCAGCGCTGTGGTCACTTTCTCCATCCTGCCTTAGAGTTGAAGTATTTTGCATTGTCCTTCCTCCAAACCTTCCGTTTTTGCCCTTATACTTCAATAACCATGAAGTCAAAGGTCGCACGGCTGAGACATTTACATATGTCTCCCGTCAGGATAGGGTTAACCTTTGCCACTGCCTCTCGGTTTGCCTGGCGCCCTGGTATGATAGTCCCTAAGTAGTCTTACACATTGCTGGTGATGAGGGAACTGCAAGCAGAGCTCCAGTCTGACATACATGTAGTGCAACTTCTAGACTGCCGTCAACAGTACGGAGTGGGCCTCCTCAGAGCCCTGACCAGGTTGTCCCAGAAAAAGTCGACGCAGCGCGGGTCGCGAGGGAACTCCACGTAGGACTCGGTCTTGATGTAGTACAGGATGTCCCGGGGCAGCGAGCGGGACACCACGTGGTCCTTGAGCACGAAGAGCACCACGTCGCGGTCCTCGTGCACGCTCTCCACGCGCGCCATCTCGAAGACGAAGCGGCACTCCCGGGAGTCGAGGAAGCTGGCGGTGAGGAGGCAGACGGTGCGGCGGCTGTTGTGGATGGCCTCCACGGCGCCCTGCAGGGAGGAGCGGCCGAGGCGCAGGTCGCGGTAGTCCAGGCACAGGCGCAGTCCGTGGTCCCTCTCCAGACGGGGCCGCATCTCTTCCTGGACGAAGGAGCTGTCATCGGGGTCAAAGATGATGAAGGCGTCGTAGAGAAATTGTTGCTGCTCCTCCCCCTCGGCCTCGACGTGCCTGCTCTGGTTTCTGGCCACGTAGTACAGGTAGTACAGCTTCCAACGATATCGAAACACGACGCAGCCTGCAATGATGACGATGAACATGAAGATGCCGACGGAGAGTCCTGCAACGAGAGTTGCATTTCTGCTGTCTTCGCAGAATGTTTGCACCTCCTCAATCAATCGAGTCATATTCCTCAAATTATGGTAAGTTCCATCTGGAAATATGCAGAAGATGCTTTCGGGGCGACTCAACTTCACTTTTGTCGTGCCAAGCCACCGAAGAAACCCTAAATTCAAGCAGTTGCAGATGAGGGGATTGAAAGTGATGTCGATGCTGATGTTCCCGTTATGTTCAGCTAACCAGTCTAGATGGTTCCTCGAATCCATTTTAAGCGTGTTCAGATTGCAACTGCTGAAATTGATAAACTGTAAGTTTACAGCTTGGGTGAAGTTGATATCCAGGTAGTCAGCCAGAAGAGGGTTTTCTGACACTTTAAATTCTCGAAGGGAGGTGAGACCCTTCATTAGGTCTGCCCCAATTCCCGTTAATCGACATGCAGAAGCATCCAGAACCTCCAAAGTTGGCAGGTGAGAGAAAATGTCTCCTACATGCACTTGGCTATCATCACGAAACACATAGTCCATGAAATTGTTGGAGATGTTCAGTACCTTAAGGGATCGAAAGTTCTGGAAGAAGGAGACACTGATGAAGTTGGCGAAGTTACTGGACAAGTCCAAAACTTCCACAGTTTCCACGCCATGCACTGGGCCCTTCCATGCGGAAAAAATATTGTATGAAAAATCGAGGTTTTTGAGCTTGTTCTTTGTAAATCCAAACTCATCCAGGTGATAGAAGAGCTTCAGCCATCGCATTTGGATATCTGTGATGTTTGGTGGAACAGGGTAGCGCATTATCACATGGGTTTCTGGTGCTGCTCCTTCCGGAAGTGATCTGAGGACATCTCCAGTGTTGCCTTCTGGGGGATCTGATTCTTGAAATATTTGTGACAGCAAAGTTTCACTGACAGTCTTCTCCGTCAGGTCCACGAGCTGCAGGTCTTCGAGACTCATGGGAAAGCTAGACATCCCCTTGTCTTTTAGGGGCGGAAATGGCAACTTGTAATTCAATCCCTTGTCTCCGATGTTGATGGACGAGAGGTTGGGCATGAGACGCAGATCAAGAACGTAGGGACCCAAAGTGAAGCTGTTGTACTGAGCGGACACGGTGGTAACTGTGGGAGGCAAAAGTAAAAGGGCCCCTCGCTCAAAGATCTGAATGCGATTGCCGTCGAGTTCGATTTCTCTCAGACTGGTGGTGTCTCTGAGATATTGCAAATGGCTCTTAGTTACCTGTATGCACGGCGAATACCTGTAGTTGAGGAAGTTTAGTTTGAGGACCTCGAGTGGACTGTGTCGGAGCCCGTAGGAGCCCACGCTGAACTTGTCGAAACCCAGAGACGGGTTGTTAGAGAGATCGAGAGAACGCAGATTCCGAAGGGGGCCAAACGAGTCGGGCTCAATGCCGAGTAGTCCGCAGTTGGAGATGTTGAGGCATCTCAAACTTGTTACATTCTCAAAAGTGTGGTTGTACAGGTATCCCATGGCAGAGTCTTTGTGTCCCGAAATTATGAGGTTCTCGAGTCTCCGCAAGTCAGCGAACCCCGGGCCAAAGGTCATATTGGGCAGTGCATCCAGGTAGAGGGTCTGCAGGGAGGGCAGCTGTGCGAAAGCTTCGCTGGGAAGTTGGCAGTCATCTTGGACCAAGTTGTCGTTGAGTTTCAGAGACTGCAGGCTCCTCAGGCCGTAGAACACTAGAGGCTTAAAGGTAGCGTCATCCCACAGCAGGTTATTGCTTTGCAAGTCCAGATCCACGAGACTGGCCTGGTTCTCAAATGACCGCTCGGCCACGGAAGACAACTCGTTTTCCGCAAGACTGAGGAAGGAGAGGCTGCGGAATCTCCGAAACATGGTTGTAGTGACGATCTCAATGCTATTGTGTCGCAAGCTTAGACTGTAAGTTTCGTTTGGGACGGTTGATGGTATGTAGATCTTCTTTCCTAGTCTCCCATCGCAGTCTGCGAAGGTTTGATTTCTGGAGTTTTGGGTACAGCGGCAAGGATGACAGGGGATGGATCTGATATTTTCTCTTCCATCTTGTTGATACTCGGGTGTCTGCAGCTCAGGTGAAGCAGTCTGCAGAAGGCTGAAGATGACAACGCTGATCATCATCTTGATTACTGCCATGGTTACCTGCAAAATAACAAAGAAGCAAATAATATCGCATAAAAGACAACAATGACAACAACAGCAGCAGCAACAACAACAAAACAACAACAACAACAGCAACATACAAACGCAAACAGAAACACACATAAACGCGCACACACACACATTCACACACACACACACACACACACACACACACACACACACACACACACACACATTTAATAATACACATACACACAAATACCATGCACACAATTACACACACACACATACAAGTACACACACAAATTACTCAAACGCATTCACACAAACACACCATACACACACGCACACACTCACGCACGTACACGCAAGCACTACGCTTCCACACACCAAACATCTTCCCCTCCCCGCCCCCCCTCCCCTCTCTTTTCCTCCCTCCAACATCCCCACCCCACCCCACCCTCACCCCCACGTAGGTACGGTACGCAAGCACCTACGTTCACACATAAACGCACGTAAACATTATCATCGTCACTATCGTCGTTGTGGTCCATTCATCTAAGCAGTAAAGGTTTACAAACGAAACCCTTTGGCCCATTTCAGCTTCCTCATCTACAGGTTTCTTCTCTCTTCATGACTATGAAGAGGGTCCCCGTCTTCTCTCTTCATGACAACGAAGAGGATCCCGTCATCTCTCTTTCTGACTATGAGGAGGAACCCCGACTTGACTCATCATGATGACAATGAAGAGGGACCCCGTTTGTGTTCAGTAGGGTTGAGTCAACTCGACCTGCCTAGCTGTAGTTTTGCTGGGAAGCCTTTGAGTGTACGGCCTTGCATTGCTTGCAAGCAACATTTCCTGTCTAAAAATTATCGGGCTGCCGGGAATAGTGTTCTCTGCTTGGACGACATGGATGAATGGATGGATTGGATGGATGGATGAATTGGATTAATGGATGGATGGATAGATGGATAGATGGATGGATGGATGGATGGATGGAGAGAGGGGTGAAGGAGGGAGGGAGAGAGGGAAGGAGGGAGGGACGGAGGAGGGAGGGACGGACGGACGGAGGGAGGGAGAGAGGGACAAATGGATGGATCAGCGGTTGTAGGATGATGGTTCAGTGGCTGGGAAGATGGATAGATGTGGTAAGTCGATTAGTTGGTTGGTTAGATGGTTGAATGGATGGATGAAAAATGGATTGATGGAAGAATGGATGGATAGATGATGGATGACAAAATGGATGGATGGAAGAAATGATTATTGAATGGAAGGATGGATCAATGGTTGCTTGCTCGATTGGATGGATGGATGGATGGATGGATGGATGGATGGATGGATGGATGGATGGATGGATGGATGGATGGATGGATGGATGATGGATGGATGGATTGATGGATGATGGATGGATGGATGAATGGATGAATGGATAGATGGATGGATGGATGAATGGGTGGATGGGTGGGTGGGTGGGTGGGTGGATGGGTGGGTGGGTGTGTGGGTGGATGGATGGGTTGGTGGGTGGACGGATGGATGGATGGATAGATGGATGGATGGATGAATGGATAGGTGGGTGGATGAATGGATGTATCAATGTTTGGAAAGGTGGATGGTAGAAGTGGTAAAGTTGAGAGACCGAAGGGAAATACAAATCAGATCAGGAAATTTTAAATGCTAAAGGTATTGCTTACATCACGAGGTCTTCCTGGACGAATTGAAATGAATTTGCAAAGTCATAAACGATGAAGAAAAGAAAAGGAAAAAAGGTTGCCCTTTTCAATCTACCACAGCGTCGTACGCCGTTGAAACGACTGGTATTGCTTGTCGCAGGGTTTGCGTGGGCGGCCGAGCGAAGGTGTATTTTTAGCAACATCCTTGTTCAAATTGAGCTCATACATCCCTCATAACTTGGCTTGCCTTAGTAATTCTTGTCACTGCCTTCTTATCCGTTTTCTGATCTTCTGCGATCAACGTTTGCCTCCAGTTCTTTCTGTCTGTACGTAACATGCCAGAGAAACGCCACGAGGACAAACACCTTCTTGATCTCTTTTCTCCTGCACATATACATACTTAATACTCTGAACACTTTCTCTTTCAAGGGTCTCGGCAGATTTACAAGAGATGTCCTCTCTGTTAACACTTTCGCGCTTTACGCTGACATTTCCTAAGCGACATTAGCTCCACGTTCATCTAAACATGCAGCGACCAAATTTAACAGGACAATTTATACTACAAAACCGAACTCGTGCAAAGGGCTGACAGAAAAAAAACAACCCACGGATCTCAGGTGGGGATGGAACCCGGGTCCTCCCAGTCACGACACATCGTCAGGCTAGAAGACGCAGAACAGTCTAACCAAAATTCAGATTTACCTTGGAAGATTCAAAGCGAGGCGAGCTCGCTGAGGGTCCTCCTCATTCTGAACACAGAGATCATAGTGTCTCTGACACAGGTTGGTCACGTGACTTCGGCTCCACATTCCATTGATTCTACCAATCAAAATTCAACATGATCAGAAGACCATTGAGAGTAAAAAGAGGCGATTCTATTTCACTCCAATTATTTATCCCGATAGATAAACACAAATTTGGTGTTCTAATAAAACTAATCTATGAGATTTTCAGGAAATCATTTGAGAACTACTTTTAGCGCGAACGTGTCTATAAGGTTGCAAACTGCCCTGAGCACGTGCGATTGTGTATAGTAATACCAAAGATTATACAGTTATGAATAGTCTTTGGTAATACACGCGATCTTTGGACCTACGCAGCAAAAAGGATTCCTATGGGTCCGGGATGGTTTCGTGAATCTATGGTTATACTCTCGCAAGTAAATGCTTTCTGGCCGGAACCTGTGGTCTGCCTTCACACTGTTTGACGAGCTCCACACTTCGATCATTCGGTGTCGACTGATGGAGTCAGTAAGTGATTTAACCTGTGTTGAACGTTAATCGAATGGAAGTTTCTTCTGTAGGAATCCGTCCGATTCCGAAGTTCGATATTATCGGATAGCTCAGAAGCAGTTTTTCTAAGTTTTATCCTTCTAAGCATACATTAAATTAATGATTCCTCATCAGCAAAAGCACTCAGTGGGTTTCTGTGTGTATCGAAGATTATGCAGACGGGATTGGTTGCCTTACTCGCTCAATGAAGTATAAATATTGCTGTTGTATTCAAAGTCCTTATAATTAGTAGAGTTCACAATATTACACTCTTGTGATTCGAATTTTACCGCATACAAGTTTTACATTCATGGGAAATCGATGTTTTGAAAATGAACTGACGGAAAAATGGCTGCCAGTATGGAGTGTATCACAACAAGCGGAGGAATACACTCACGATGTGATATGGCATTCAGCGTGGCTGTTCAGAACGGTGGTATGCATGTTATGGAAGAATTTAGGCTATCACGTGACCAACCTGTTGCTGAGACTATATTCACTAGTCTCAGCCACGCTGAATGGGTCCTCCTAGCTCAAACTGGCGTGTCCCATTCACCACCCTTGAACACCAAGCTGCTCTTTCATGCTCTTCTCGCATCCTTCATCGACCCCTTGCCTGCACAGAGCAAATGTAGGTGGAGTACTGTGAGTGGAGGGCTCGATTTCGAGAACGCATTTCGCTCACTGTTATCTCGATAAATAGCAGAGATCGCATTGACCCAGTGTGGAAGTAATTTACTGCCTCGGGTTGAGCGATTGTGTTTTCGAGTCGAGTACTTCAGTTTTTAATAGTTTTTCAAACCCGCGTCCGATCTCACATCACACCCACCCCCAGAAATGTCAGCACCGTATCGATTTTAAATCGAACATCTGTGTCTTTGATGCGAAGTGTCACCATCCATGGTTCACTCTTATCAGTGATAACAGTGTCCAGCAGGAACTCTTCTTGGTTTTCGTATTCTTCCTCATCTGTCACTACTTCATGTACACCACTGCGACACATTCTTTTGAAGTGGTTCTTCTTGTTGCACTTTCTACAAGTCTGACCTTGAGCTGGACACTTGTTCTTGACTTGATGTATGTAACCACAGTTTCTGCACTGACCTTTCGCTTCATCATCTTCTCTTCCCCGTCTTCCAGGGGGGTTAAAACTGTAGCCGCGTCTGTGAGAGTGTCCGACCTGGGTTTCGTCGGCAGATCTTGTACACTCATTGCGCTGCTTTGACTGGTTCTTGATCTGTTCATACTGCCTTGCCAATCTCAATGCTTTGTCTAGTGTCAAATCACTCTGCAACTGGAGCTTCTCTTCTCCTTGAGAATCGAGGAGACCGACTACCAATCTGTCCCTAATTTGGTCTTCCTCGTCCTGGTAGTAGCAGTGCTTTGCTAGCTCTCTCAGTGATCTGTAAAATTCTTCAACTGTCTCATCTTGTCGCTGACTTCTTTGCTGTTGCTGTGACCTTCGTAGGTAACATTATTCTTCACCACGAAATAACTGTCCAGCTTCCCAACCAGAGTATCAAAATCTGTGTCCGTCTCATCAACTTCGGTACCATCAGCATTTCGTGTCTTGCCAAAATGGAGAGATCGGAACATTTTCTCCGCATCAGGACCTATGACGTACAGTAGGACATCTCCTGCTTCACCTTTCAGCTTTGAAGCATTTCTAAAGCGCTT
>JAWQFJ010017178.1:77500-82287 GCA_034096865.1 Theodoxus fluviatilis
AGAGGAGGAAGAGGAGGGATGCAGAGGAGGAGAGATGCAGAGGACGAGGGGGAGGAGGAGGAGAAGGAGGAGGAGGAGGAGGAGGAGGAGGAGGAGGAGGAGGAGGAGGAGGATGAAGAGGAAGAGGAAGAGGAAGAGGAGGAGGAGGAGGAGGAGGAGGAGATGAGGAGGGAAGGAAGGGAGGGAGGGAGGTAGGGAGGGAGGGAGGAATGGAGGGAGGGAGGGAGGGAGGGAGGAGGATGTAGTGATGCAAGGTCACACCTATGTAGACATAGACTGCTTTGTAAGACAATATTGATATGTGTAGTGAAAGCATAGCTTTAAAAACACCAAGACACACACTTAACGTCAATGTACACCATGAGGACGAGATCGTCACGTAAATTGTATGTGTGTGTGTGTGTGTGTGTGTGTGTGTGTGTGTGTGTGTGTGTGTGTGTGTGTGTGTGTGTGTGTGTGTGTGTGAGTGAGTGAGTGAGAGAGAGAGAGAGAGAAAGAGAAAGAGAGAGAGAGAGAAAGAGAGAGAAAGAGAGATAGATTTGATTTGATTTCTTTATTGTTTAGGCCGGCGGCCCGTCACAATGTCACAACAATACGAGCTAGTGGGTGGGGTGAGGAGTGGGGTGGGGTGGAGGTGGGGGGTGGGGAATGGGCACTCGGGGATTGGCAATTGGTTACATTGGATGGTATCTATCAATACCAGCAGCTTCAGAAATGGCATTTGTTCGGAAAATCATAATTTTTGCAGGCGTTCTGAACTGAATGGAACATGATACTTATCGGCGTTATTCAAGATATTGACTACGATATTTCAAGGCGTAATAGATGTACATGGCAACATTTTTTGTTTTTAAGTACTCCTGACCATTTATTAGGAAGGTGAAATTGAGTCCCGTGTTATTCATGTGTTTGATATAAATTCCTATGTACTTTTCGATCTGTATATAGGTAGCAATGAACTTCTTCAATTTGATCTGTGCAGAATGGACAGTATATCTCTTCGACGACAAACGCTTTACTTCTTAATTCATTCCTTCCAAATCTGAACCGAGCAAGTACTACCTTAAATTTTGTAATTTCGAGAGAGCTCAAGTACTTTTCACATTGGAAATCGTGTTTAATGGTTCTGTACAATGCGAAACACTCACTACCACTGATTTTGTGACTCCATTCTTGTCTGTAACAGTCTTGGAGTCTGATTTTAAGATTTTTTAGAAAACCCTTTTCGTTGTTAGTTCCTTTGTTGTACCAGATAAATGCATAACCCGATTCACAGAGGCAATCTTCAATAGACTTTACCCAGTTTAGTTTGTTTGGAACGGTTATATTGGAAAGCATAACAAGTGCCTGCTTTGGTAGTCTATCATTTGGCATTTTTTGTAGTTTGAACCAATATTTAATAGCTCTTATAGTACTACTGATTCTAAGGGGGAATCTTCCTGTTTCACCATAAACTAGACTATTTGGAGTTTTTGCGTCAACTGTCAGAAATTGCTTACATGCGAACATGTGCGTTTTCTCTACGTTTGAATGTTCCTGTAATCCCCATAGCTCTGGTGCGTATAACAGCAGATGTTGCATTTGTGCATCAAACAGTTTGAAGAACAACTTTGGTGTTTGACTGCGGAGAGCCCATAGCATCTTTAATAATGCAATTGTTTTTTGTTTAGCTTGTGTGGCTACATTGTCTAGAGCTCCCGTTTCTGACAATCTAGTCGTGAAGGTGTAAACCAGGTATTTAAATGCGTTAACGACTTCTAGTTTAGTACCGTTCAGATGCCACTTTTCTCCCTGGCCAATGAACCCTCCTCTTCTAAACTCCATCACCTTTTTTTTTGCCAATATTAACTTTCAGACCAATTTGCTCTGAAGCATAAGCCATGTTGTTTATTTGTGTCTCAAGCCCTACTGGGGACGTTGATATCAGAACGATATCATCTGCGAAAATCAAAAAGAATATTAATTTTTGTCCACTTTGCATTTGGACACCATGCTGGCCATTTTCAAGGACATAATCAGCTACGAAAGTGATTAATAATGAAAATAATGTCGGACTCTCCGAAGACCCTTGTTTTGTTCCAATGGGACATTCAAAGAAGTCAGATTTATCACTTCCCCATCTAACACATGCCTGAACTGAATTATACATTGCTTTCAACATTTAAATAAATTTTGTCAAGACACCTGCTTTGATTAGTGCCTTCCAAAGGTAAGGTCGTTTAACTGAGTCAAATGCTTTTGTGTAATCGATGAATGCTATGTAAAGTTTTCCTCTTCCTCCGCCATGCACATTCTTTGTTATCATTGCATGTAGTGTGAAGATGTGGTCGATAGTAAAGTGTTCCCTCCTAAAACCAGCTTGTTCCATACAATGTTTGTTGTTTTCTTCATTCCAATTTTGCAGTCGTGCCGTTAACACAAAGGAAATACCTTACTGATAATACTCAATAAGGACATTCCTCGTAGTTTGCAGGACCAAGTTTACCCCCGGCTTTGTGTATTGGTATGATTATTGACCTACTCAAATTAGGAAAGGTATTAGTGTCATATAGGACATTAAACAATTTTAGGAGAGAGAGAGAGAGAGAGAGAGAGAGAGATAGAGAGAGAGAGATACCGAGAGAGATAGAGAGAGATAGAGAGAGAGAGAGAGAGAGAGAGAGAGAGATAGAGAGAGATAGAGAGAGAGATAGATAGATAGAGAGAGATAGATAGATAGATAGATAGATAGATAGATAGATAGATAGATAGATAGATAGATAGATAGATAGATAGATAGATAGATAGATAGATAGATAGATAGATAGATAGATAGATAGATAGATAGATAGATAGATAGATAGATAGATAGATAGATAGATAGATAGATAGATAGATAGATAGATAGATAGATAGATAGATAGATAGATAGATAGATAGATAGATAGATAGATAGATAGATAGATAGATAGATAGATAGATAGATAGATAGATAGATAGATAGATAGATAGATAGATAGATAGATAGATAGATAGATAGATAGATAGATAGATAGATAGATAGATAGATAGATAGATAGATAGATAGAGATAGAGAGATTGTTACGAGTTAGCTTATTTCTAATTTGGGTCGTTTATGAATGAATTAGTCTAGGGGTTCTGCCCACTCGCAACTCTTCCCACACATTCATCAATCAACGATGGAACAAGACTGAAATGACGGTGAGGACACAGATCACAATCAAAATACTTTAATTCCGTTATAATCAAAAACCCTAAGAGAGCGCTGTAAGCAATAACTAGGTTACTAATGATAATTATGCAACGATAAGTGTACTGAATCTATTTTCCCAAACAACGATAGAGGTGGTCTGCCAAAACCAATAAAATGATACTTAACTGACGGAGGTGTTGGTTCAGCCAATCAGCGGTCTCTTTAGCCGAGTTGGACGAATGCACGTGAAAGGGGGAGGGAGAGGGTAGGGAAAGGGGGAAGGGGGTATCTGGTGCACTGCACGGCACCTACACACCACGATGAAATTAAGAGCACTGGAATTTCCTCCACCCCGTGGACTGGTCAGTCGAGGGGTGAATTCTCTTGCTTATGACGACAGGCATTGGTAGTCTTTCTGTTGAATGGGGCGACTCTGGGTGCTGGTGTAGACGGCTCAGGGGATGAGTTGATTCGTAGATGTAGACGTGCTCAGGCAGAGCACGTGGGGAAACAGACGCTCGTCTCTCTCAGTGGCAGGCGTGAGACAAACTCCGCTCTCGACGAGAGAGAAACTTCTAGACGTGGAGAGAACGCAGACGTTTGTCACTCCCAGCGGCGGGGCGAGACCAAACTCCGCTCTGGACGTTGATAGAAGCTTCTAGATGTAGAGGACGCAGATGGAGACTCTCGGCACTTGCGGGCGCCCCTGCGCCTCGACACGTCGGGAAAACTTGGCAGAAACTTTCTCCACGGGTAAAATGGAGACAGCTATCTCCTCAAAACGGCGCAGACGTTGACTCCTCAATTTGAATGGAGTGGAGACTTCTTCCTCCCTCAAAACTGAGTGGCATGAAGACGCTCGTTCTTCACACGTGGTTGAGAAGAAAAACTCTCTCTCTCTGGATGGCGTGGCATCACGGTTGGTACATCGGGTTTTGCAGGGGTTTAGATACTGGCGCCCAAAAGCTCTAGACCTTTCTGTCCAATCACAACACATGTAGTGTATCTCCAGTCGTGATCTCAGAGAACCAATCACTGATCGGCTATATAAACTCTTATTCGATCACGTGTGGTCTTCAGTCCAGTTCTGATTAAACCACCAACCGAACACCGTCGTTAGGCGACTTTCAGTGTCCCATGTGGATTGGCTAATCACATTTCTCTAGTCAAGCTGTGATTAATCTCAGTTTGGAGTCGCAAAGTATTTCACTGATTAATTCATACACCAGGCAAGTGTCAGTGGTCCTTCATCACTCGCTTCTCATAAATCGTGAATGAACACGGTGCATTCTACTGCAATCATAGGGTAGGCAGACCACCTCGCACTATCCTAATAAGGTTGGCAGCCACACTAAACCCACCCCACTGGTTAATAAACAACAATATAACGGTGACACCAACAAGTGAAAGAGAGTGCTCTCGTCACAGAGATACAGAGAGATAGAAAGAGAGAGATAGAGAGAGATAGAGAGATAGAGAGATAGAGAGAGATAGTGAGAAATAGAGAGAGATAGAGAGAGAGATAGAGAGATAGAGAGAGATAGAGATATAGAGAGAGAGAGAGAGATAGAGATATAGATAGAGATATAGAGGG
>JAWQFJ010017179.1:0-7500 GCA_034096865.1 Theodoxus fluviatilis
GGTGTTTATGCACAACCCGCCGCCCAGCGTTGGGCAATCATATCACAGGTTGTCTACTGGTCAGTATGATGGGAAAACTTGAAGAAATTTAAACTAATTTCTATGTTTTCCTAACATACTTACCAGTAGACAACTTACTGTCCCACCCACCTCCCCTTTTTGTGCATTTGCTGGGTCTCAGCTGTGTCAAAGAGGTCTGTCGTGTCCTGCCCTGCTGCATTTATACACGAGCGTGTGGTGACGCGGCGCACTGGGAGTTACCTCCCTTTGCTCACGGCGTCCCTAGCTCTGTGTCTCGACCAATCAGATTGGACGAGGCAGGCAGGCACGTGTGGGTATTATGTATAGAATTATGCTAATTCTTTTTTCGAGGTCAAGGTCATAATATCACTGGTTGTCTACTGGTAAGTATGTTAGGAAAACATAGAAATTAGTTTAAATTTCTTCAAATTGCATGGCATTCACATTCAGGAAGTGTTCTTGTTTGAAATCTTTATGTGATACATAAGAGATGAACAAGTAGGGAAATTGGTATGCAACTTACTCTTACTCAAACAAGTTCTTGTTGTTTTCATTGTTGGTGACCTTATATAGCCTACAAAGACTGGGCTCTTGAAGAATTCCATTCATTCATTCATTCATTCATTCATTCATTCATTCATTCATTCATTCATTCATTCATTCATTCATTCATTTTTGAAAATGATGTCTTTGTATTCAGGAGGCGGTTCCTTATACAAAATCCCAGACTACATCTGCCCATCAACGCTGCAGTCTGTACTGCGGCCTTTGCTTTTGCCCTTCCCGTGGCCATCGCACTCTTCCCCCAGTACTCAGCTGTGAGTGCTCAACAGCTCCAGCACAAAAATACAGTGACAAACATGTGATAATGAAGCAATACAATAATTGATAACAATTGCATGAATTCATACGGCTCTCATGATACAAGTAGGAAGGATAGTGATGATGCATGGATAATGATGATACTGAAGAAAGAGGAGAAGGAGGACAGTTAATATAATGAAAAGGTGTCGGAGAAAAAGGATGGTGATAATCATGAAGGTAATGACAGTCCAACACAGCTGCTGATTATCCTGAAATCTTTTGTTGATGGATTTCTGAGGCACTATTATTAATACTACTGTATTCTCTGAATTTTAAAATCACATCTTAACTTTGGTATTAATAATAAAAGATTAAGAAATCAGGAATGTGTGTGGCATGATGCATGCATAATTCATGTGTATGAGGTATGTTTGTGTGTGTGTGTGCAAAATTAATTTTTATGTGTAAGGAGTGTGTGTGTGTGTGTGTGTGTGTGTGTGTGTGTGTGTGTGTGTGTGTGTGTGTGTGTGTGTGTGTGTGTGTGTGCACGTGTGTGAGTGTGAGAGAGAGGGAGAGAGACAGACAGACAGACAGACAGACAGACAGACAGACAGACAGACAGACAGACAGACAGAGAAAGACAGACACAGACAGACAGAGACAGACAGACAGACAGACAGACAGACAGACAGACAGACAGACAGACAGACAGAGAGAGAGAGAGAGAGAGAGAGAGGGAGAGAGAGAGGGAGAGGGAGGGAGAGAGGGAGGGAGGGAGGGAGGGAGAGAGAGAGAGAGAGAGAGAGAGAGAGAGAGAGAGAGGGAGAGAGAGAGTATACGTCTATCACAAAAAGCCCAGACTCAGAATGCATATCATTTGGGGAGACCACTCTGTTTTCGCTATTTGATGTGCATTTGTTATGGAAATAAAATGGTAGGATAAACAGAATTGTAGAGAGGATTATCTGTTGATCCCAGCAAGCTGACTGAACTTCATTGATCACTTTAATGTTTTGCAGGTGAAGACATCAGAATTGGAGCCAGAAATACAAGCCAGGACAACTGAATCAAATCTCTACTTCAACAAAGGGTTGTAATCTTACCTAGGCAGTTGGGACCAATGTGCACTTGAAGCCTTGCCTGGAATGAACAAAGTTTATTTTGATCTGAGCTAACCCTTTTGGAGTTTACTGGAGAACTTGATTCCCTTTTTTCTGACACAAATTATGGCTATGAAGATTGTGTAACAACCCGTTGTTGACCCTGTGCTGTCATATATAAACTCATCATGCAATGAAACACAGTATATGTTTGCAACATGCCTTTAAGAATATGCAGTATTTAAGGTCAATGTACAAAAGTATGTTTGTGTATGTATGTTAATGTGTCCATATAAATGTGTGCATGCATTCATGTGTATCAAATTTATTTTTGGAGTTGATGCCTGATGCTGATCATTGAAAATATCTATACATACAGTTGCTTGCATTGATATGAGCATGGCATGGTTCTCTGAAAACATTTGTCCATGCTGTGTGTGTTCTGACATGTCTGAATGTGTTGTTTAAAAGGAATTGCTTTAAACTTGGTGAAGGATCATATTTGACTTGGCAAATCTAGTCTTTCATTGTGCCAACAATTGTTAACTTTCACAATGGAGAGTTTAAATAAATGTTTAATCACATTCCAAATTGAATGTTCACCTCTTCAGTCAGTTTTGATGCATTTAGGTTTGACTTGTGAGTTTGCATGCATGGAAGGTAAAGGGGGAAATCTTTGGTTCTCAGACAATGTTGAAGCATTGATGTTAATCACGTTTGTGATGCAGGGAAAAGTAGTCAGGTGACTTGGTGTGTTGTTTCCTCAGTTTTCAAACGGAAATGCTGTTCTTCACTTGTGCATTACATGTAGAACTGTTTATGCCATGGGTGTGTACAGGCCCATTTTACTTGAGCAACTTTACACCCACTTCCCAGTAGTGGCAATCGTATCCAACCAATCAAGATGCTGAACTAGACCGAAGGATATATAATTTATATATATTGATTGGTGTATATTGTTCAGGCAGTTTCTGCCCCATGATGAATGCAAGGCATGCAAGGAAATGAAGGCAGCAGACGGGCCACCCGGAACTATAACCAGTTGAGGCCCTTCTCCAAGAGTGTCGGGAAGTGTAAAGTGCCGAAACACAAGTTGACGGGGCCTCTTGCTCTTTCCTGCCACTATGACAGAGTGAAAGTATCAGGAATCGTCAAGATTCCATTGCCCCTTATTTGGCTAGCTGCACAAAACACTTTTGTTGCTGTGTGAAGCTTCCTCCATTACCATAGAACGTAGTCAGTACCCTCCTGCCCCTCTAATATTAAGTAGCACACTAAAATGATTTCAAAAACCCTTTCGTTTGAAATCAATTTTATTCCAAAAATCGTAAGCAGCATAAAAATTACCTATACACAATGAACATTTACCGAGCACAGTGGTAACAAGAACAATTTCATTTTCAAGTAGAATGGACAGGAACATTGCTGACGATCGAGCATTCTTCTCTTGGAGGAGAAGAAATCTTGCATGTAACCATGATGGTGATAGAGCGTTCTTCTTCACACCTCACAATTACACCAGTAGGATAGACACCAGCGAAAGTGATGAACCATTCAGGGCGGATCAAGTGCTACTGAAGCTGGTGAGGTGGGGTTGGGGGTGCATGCCTGTGTGTGTGTGTGTGTGTGTCCAAACTGAAGAGGCTGTCCACCGGTCCCCCAGTAGACCCCACATACATATATTGAAGATAATGTAAATTATAGTATTTCCCTTTTAATATTCATCTTGATATTTTCATGTCAAATTTGAGTTTTATTTCAAATAAATAAAGCATTTAATGGCAGAAAAATACGTCTTTTTTCGGGACGTGTGTGTGTGTGTGCGCGCGCGCGTGTGTGTGTATGTGTTGCCGAAACCCCTAGAGCCCCCCTCAGATCCGCCCCAGGCTTAACCACATGATACTGTCCTAAGTAGTACATATCCCAGTTCTCCTTAGTTTTGTTACTGTGTCCCCTTGTCACACATTACAAACACAGTCTCGACTATTTCTGTGAATTTCCATTTACATGTGATTTTCGTCGATAGTGACATAGTCAATGACTGAGTCTGTCGTAGGATTGGCGGAATATTGAAAATCTTAACTCCAACACCCGTAACCATTGATAGGGCGACGATGAACCACCGCCACCACCACAGTTGGCTAGCAGACTCTCGCATTTAACTTTTTGGAGCTAGTCTAGTCGATGATGAATCGCATGATGAGCCGGCTAATTCAGCCGTCTGGAAACAACTACCACACTGCCAAGAAGGGTTACCATAGGCCTACTACTTGGACAATTGCTCCTCTCTCAAGAAAAGCCTGATGAAACAGCAGCCTACATTTGCAAATAAAGGACGTGATCGAGTGCCTAAATTAGTTAATGGTGCATCATAGAAAAGCTGACAATGTTACGAACGCTTTGCAGGTCATCACTGCAGCATACGAACAGCGACTTTCACTCTTCGTCCAGTAGCTCCATGAGTGCGGCGTAATGCTCGGCCGCTGCGCGCCTGAATCGCTTGGACCACGTGACTCCAAAGCCACGTTCTCCGTTCCCAAAGTTGGCGCGTGCCCCGAAATCTCCAAAACGGTCAGAGCGGTGAGTCAGCCCTGCGCCGAATTGAGTGCGCCCGCCCTGGAAGAAGAAAGAGTGAGGGAAATAAACTACTGCGTTATCCACGCCTATGTACGGTAGCCTCGTCATCAGCTAATACTATTCAAGAGGAAATGGCTCCACCACCGGATTTCGAAGTCTTCTCAATTTCGAGATCTTCTAGATTTCCAGATATTCTTGGCTTACATTCGTGTTCAAACTATGTATCAGTATTGAGAGCGCAGTAGTGAAACAACTAGCAAGTCTTGTACGATAAAAAAAAGGCAAGGATACGGTGTAGCAAATGAAGAAAGCAATATATCATCGGCTTTTGGGAATCCCTTCCACTGATGGGCCACACTAGTGGACTCGTCTTAGGAGAGTGGTGCGGACCCCGCTCCGCTAGCGGGCCACGGCGTCTGATTGGCTGCGTTTATGCATAGGTGTTTATGCTGGAAACAGCATAATCGCCTTGACGACTGCTGCAAATATGATATTCATCATAACCCAATTCAGCTGAAAGCGCATTGTGTACACCAGTGTGTCAATTATTCACACTTTATTGTCATTCTGTGGGCGGAATAACCGTCCAAGATTGCGTACGTGAGTTAGCGAGCACGTGATAATTTGGTTGTCATTCTGTGTGGGAGTCACTGCGAATTAAATTACCAACATCGCACCCCTTTCTTCGGACGGGTCCACTAGTGTGGTCCATCAGTGTAAGGGATTCCAGATTCTGTTTGAAATGCAAGGCCGCTCTCACCTGGTGCTGGGCGTTGAGATTGAGGTTGTTATTGCCCCATTGTCGGGTCAGTTCGCCCCCCCAGATGGGCTTGCCTTGGCCGAAGGTGCCCGTGCCCCGGAGCGTGCCTAGGGGCGTATCTCTGCTGACACCCACTGTGCCCACGGTCCGATCCCCCTGTCGACTGACGTCCACGTCAACCGAGGTCTGGCGTCGGACGCGCTCTGTGGAGAAGGGAGAAAAACACTTCATACGTTTGGCGCCAAATTGCGTGTGTGTGCGTGCATGCGCTCGCGCGTGTGAATGTGTGTGTGCATGCGCGCGCACGAATTTCAGACAGACAGCTAGACCAACAGACAGAGAGAAGGACAGACAGACGGAAACACACAGCCAAAGACATATGGATGGAGTTATACGGCCTTCGTAGGCGATTAATGGTCATTTATCACGACTTATGATTAAAGCCGGTTAGAATAAGACCAAATCATGTCGCGCTTTCCCTAAGTATTTGACTTTTTACGCATCGCATTCGGAGACGCGGTAGGTCTATTCTTATCCCCAACCCACAGGGAAGAGAGAGATTGATTGATTGATTGATTCTTTATTTATCAAGGATGAAACTTTAGGCATTTCTGCCTATCTTACGAGAGAGAGAGAGAGAGAGAGAGAGAGAGAGAGAGAGAGAGAGAGAGAGAGAGAGAACGAACGGATGAACGAACTTTATTTTACAAGGGTAGTGAATTTGGCAGTATTGCCTTTCTAACATTCAGCCCTTGAGGCAAAATATTCAAATGTGGTAAGACAGAGAGAGAGAGAGAGAGAGAGAGAGAGAGAGCGAGGGAGAGAGAGAGAGAGAGAGAGAGAGAGAGAGGGGGGGGGGCTGGGGGAAGGGGGAGGAAGGGAAGTGAGAATGAGAGTAAGAGGGTGGGTGGGTGGGAGAGAGAGGGTGGGGGAGAGGGAGGGAGGGAGGGAGGGAGAGAGAGAGAGAGAGAGAGAGAGAGAGAGAGAGAGAGAGGGTGGGGGTGGGGCAGCTGGGGGAAGGAAGGGAAGAGAGTATGAGAGAAAGAGGGAGGGAGGGAGGGAGAGAGAGAGAGAGAGAGAGAGAGAGAGGGGGGGGGGGGAGCTGGGGAAAGGGGGAGGAAGGGAAGAGAGAATGAGAGTAAGAGGGTGGGTGGGTGGGAGAGAGAGGGTGGGGGAGAGGGAGGGAGGGAGAGAGAGAGAGAGAGAGAGAGAGAGAGAGAGAGAGAGAGGGTGGGGGTGGGGGTGGGGCAGCTGGGGGAAGGAAGGGAAGAGAGTATGAGAGGAAGAGGGAGGGAGGGAGGGAGGGAGGGAGGGAGGGAGAGAGAGAGAGAGAGAGAGAGAGAGAGAGAGAGAGAGAGAGAGAGAGAGAGAGAGAGAGAGAGAGAGAGAGAGAGAGAGAGAGAGAACATTTGTGGACAGAATGAAGAGGTCGACACTTCACAGACGACCCAAAACAGTGAGGCTACACAAGTAATGTACTTTGATACAATGATGGACGCACATGCTCACTTGCTTCTTGAAAGCACCAACCATGGATAGGTAAGAGAGATGAGATTGGAACAGCTAGCGAGTACCAAGATAAGCAATTTGAAATGCAATCGTGTGGAAATTGACCAGACCCACTGCAATGTGTCGGCTTTCACTGTCCTGTAACTGTAACAGCTTCCACGTGTTTCGCGGGGATCCCGAATTATTTTATAATGAAAATATGCCAGGGAAAACATTAACAAGGATAAAAAGACAATACAGTATCTGTAAATTGATTTAGATGTCAAAACTGCTTCTTTCATTGTTTTCAAGAACGTTGAACAACTTTGACAAGGTACATATATCGGTTGGAAGGAAGAGAGGAAAACGTGCGTGTGTGTGTGTGTGTGTGTGTGTGTGTGTGTGTGTGTGTGTGTGCGTGTGTGTGAGTGTGTGTGTGTGTGTGTGTGTGCGTGCGTGTGTGTGTGTGTGTGTGTGTGTGTGTGTGTGTGTGTGTGTGTGTGTGTGTGTGTGAAACAAACCTTAATGCAGCAGCAGTTTTTTCCACACGATTCTATAACACGCCGGACACTTTCGACACTCATAGCGCACCACAATACTTACCCAGCGCAGGAGCGCCGGACACGAAGGCGAGGAGGGCCACAAGGCAGAAGGCAAGGAGCAGCCTCATGGTTGCAGGAAGAACGTGGAGTCTGGTCAAGAAAGAGACAGTATCAAGTAGGGTGGCCGTGGCCGTGACCCGTTCTCAGC